>ML781687.1:707471-730401 GCA_009831015.1 Picea engelmannii | reverse complement strand
ACCCTTATTTATACTAAATATGTCTATTAAGAGAAGCATCTAGAGGAAGATCCTTCTAGAAGAGGAAGATTCTATTAGGTCTTCTTACATCCGCCTTATTCTATTTTATTGAAAGGTCTTATTAATATTGACCTTTATTACATTCGAATACATTTATCTACCTATGTGCGGGTTAGGACCTTAACAGAGAGCAAGGAATTAGGGGCTGGAAGGTGGGAAAGGGGCAAAGTGTTGAGCCTAGGGGCTAAGCCTAGGGGGTTTAAGCCTTGGAAATAATATTTTAATATTATTCCAAAAAGACATGTGCATTTTATGTTTTATCCTAAGTTTCTGGAAAGGGGAGGACGTACAAGGGTGATGCGTGCTGGTGGAATGCATGCAGTTCCATAGGTGACAAGTGTCAACCCTGGAGTATGCGAATGAAATGGCCAAGATGAGCCATGAGAAGGGTTCCTCCTCCATTCTACCCAATTGCTTGAACACGTACAGATCCCTGGATAGTACGATCGACCCGACCCCTGCAGAGAAATCCTCATGCATTCCTGAGAGTCAAAAATCCCGTGTTGACTTTCAGAGTCCGTGTGCATCCTCTGTCCGACTAATCGAACCCGTGCGTGGAGGCTCTGTCCTGAAGCCGTGACCCTGAACCATTCTGCCATTGTTGAACCAGTTGGAAAGCATGTGTTTGGCTCTGTAAATCCATGTACACCTCTATTATGTGAGCCGAGAAACCTGTGTTTGTTTCTAAAGAGACGGTTTTACCTCTGTTCTGAGTTGTGGAATCTGTGTTGACCCCTACAGGAATTACTCATCACGCATTCCCGTGAACCATCACTGTGAGGCCTCGAGCCATTGTTGAGCCTGTTTGAGAGGCTTTGTTTGTATTTCCATTTGGCTATGGTGACCACGCAAAGATGGACTATGTGTGGCTTGATGGCCAGCGTGAATTGTGATTGAGCCTGTGTGTGATCTCTCTCTAGGTGAGGGAGGTGGTTGTTGTTGGAAGAGGTTTCTTCCAGAGAGTGTCCAGCACCAGCTTCGGGCTTTGAGACTTCCTAATCTAGCCTATTTTTGAGACCCAGAGAGGGAGGTTAGCACCAATGGACTGTGCTTGTGAAGGTGTATACTCCCGGGCAGAATAGGCATGTGGGGGAATGAGAGTCTGGTAGTAGTGGGTGTAAGATGGCATCTTGGGAAGAATCCTTCTAGATTTTATGTGTTGTTTTCCCTGTAACCTCAGCATAGCCTAGGATTCCTTGCCTTGGGGTGGAGCTTAGTCCCAGCTCAGGGGTGACCCACTGCTGAGTTGATGAGCAGTGCGGTCTAAGCCTGGGAGGTTTTTGGAAGGCCTGCACTCGATTGGTGGATTCTACCACTGTTAAAAGATAAGTATATGATTATGCTTTATTCATGTTTTGCATGACTCTGCTGCTTATGTTATCCTAATTTCCATTGTGTATATGAATTAATATGAAACGCTATTGATTTTTAATTATAGTGGTAAATAATATGTTTTACTCTGAGATTGAATGTGTTTAACTTGTTTTAAATGAATGTGGATTATATAATACCTGTATGAGTTGTGTACAAAGTGGTGTTATAGATTTATTTTAAGAGCATTTAAGCCTTGGTAGCCAGAAAAGGTGCACTACAGTTTGGTATCAGAGCAACGTTTCAACATTGAGCCTAGATGGGCCAGTGGAGCGATCTTTGGACCAAGAGTGTGAGGGAAATTGGGTCTAGAAGACCAATTTCGGACCTTGGTTTTCTCCGAAGTGTCAAGGAGTTACTTGACGAGTTTTTAAGCTCAGGAGGTTTAGCGGTGTGTGAAACCACAGTTGGTGTGGTCTATGGCCACGGGGAGATAGGTCTCCACACCAATACTGTTAGAACCTTAGGATCTACTTGGGAGGGAAGTTGAACCCTCGTGACCATCAGATCTGGAGAGTGTGCACAGGGTTTAAATCCCTTTTGAATGGAACAGGAGTGTGGGGATCGTGATACGCAAACTCCCGAAAACCCAAAAATCCGAGAAGATCTACGTTGTAAATCTGGGAGGAAGGCTCGACCGTTAGATATAGGGATTTCACGAACTCGGAGGTTCGCAAGGTGAGAACCCAGGATTTGGGTGCTCCAAGTCACGAGTGGCGAAGTCGCGAGTGGCAAAGTCACGAGTGGCGAAGTCGCGAGTGGCGAAGTCGCGAGAGAATCGCAGTCGCCCATCTAAGGAGGATAGGTGGCAGCAATCGCGGAGTCGGCGAAGTGCCGAAGAGATCCAGGATTTGGGTCTCGCGAACTCGAAAGTTCACAAGGTGAGGGCCCAAGAGTTGGGTGCTCCAAGTCCGCAAGTCACAAAGTCATGAGGAGTGGAGACAGTCGTTGGATCTGGGTCAAGGGAGGACTGTTGGATCAGGAACCCCATCGCCTATCTCGCATTCGGGGGTTCGGAGGTTGAGAGGGGTCACTTTCAACTACAGAAGTCGCGAACTGCCGAGATCCGAGGCTCGTGTGGACATGTGGCAGAGCCATAAGGTGGGGCCCACATGATAGATAGGCAGACATGTGTCACCTAGAGAAGGGAGTCAACACTCCGTTGACTTCTCACGTCTCGATAATTCACGAGATAAAAGCACGGGATCTCGACATTGAAACTCGTGAAGTCGCAAGTAGCGAGAATGCGAGGAGAAAAGTCAACATCGTTTCTCAGGGTTTCGTGAGAGGAAGGTGCCAGGGTTGGACGCCACAACTCGTGAAGGTGCGAGTAGTGAGAAGTGCTAGCACTTAGCCCTAACCTACGGTCATGTGTAGCAGGCGCTAGCGAGGAGGGATCCATACTCGTATCGCATCTCGGGTAGTGGTGTTTGGAGGAAATGAGTCGAGGTCTTCGACTCACGAACTCGCGAGATTGCGAAGTTCTGAAGTCCTGAAATTGCAGAGTCGAACGAGAGCTCAGAAAACTTATTTGAATCAAAAAATCTTTTGTTCTTGTTCGTATTGGCTTATAAATGTTGTGGATTGTTCGTTAAGTTTTAATGGCTTGAAAAACTTCGAATTGAATTGCACAGTGCGTGTGCAGAGTTCAACGAGAGTCAGAATTCTAGTTAACCAACGCCAATTATGGAGTGGGAAAAGGTGCAGATTGCCCCTGAAACAGAGGACGAACGAGAAGGAAAGGATGTCAATGTGGAAGTGGAAGGATCGAACTCCAATGGGCACATAAAATAGATGTATAAGGAAGAACATATGATGAAACTCATCGAAATATTGTAGAAATATGCCCAGGCTCGCCTAGATGATAGCCAAAAGCTCATGAAAATCAGGGATCGGCAGGGTGAATTCAACTTTAAAACGTTGAAGAGCCTGGTAAGAATAGAAAAGAAATTGGAAAAAGAGAGTGACACAAGAATATCAAGAAGTGTCAGAACCCATGAGAGGGGAAGAAGATCGAGGAGTGGTAGCAGACGTTACCGTCTCTCCCCGAAGCATTCTGGTAAGGAAACACACAGTAGTTCAAGCCCGTCCCCTACCAGAAAACACCGAAAATATGGAAAGGATGAATTGAAAGGGGAGATGAACAAGATTAATCCTCCAACATCGATGGAGAACATAAGAAGGAGGAATATGTCGAGACATGGTTGCTTGGCATGAGGAAATATTTCCAACTGCAGAATTATTCCACCCATGCAGAAGGAGGAATTGCAATGTATCAACTGAAAGGAAAAGCATCCATGTGGTGGGATTAGTTTGTGCAGGTGAAACACATCAAAGAGAAAAAGGTCACTTGGAAGGAATTTAAGAGGTATTTCGAGAAGAAATACCTGACTCAAGAAGAGGTATTTCGAGAAGAAATACATAAAGATGAAGGAGTTCTTCAAACTCAAGTTGGGCAGCATGACCATTGATGAGTATGAACGAAGTTTTCTGGAACTACTGAAATATGTTCCATTCATCAAAGACGAGGCTGTCAAGATTCAGAGGTATCTGAGTGGACTACCATCTTCCATTGGGGACAAGATTCAGTATGACGATCCTAAGACCATGGAAGAAACCATAAGAAGGGAGAAATGCTTATACGAACAGCAAAGAGAAAAGCCTACCTTTCGGAAGGCTTGGGATGACTAGAAGAGGTTTAAGAAAGAACAGAGGCAGAAGGGAAACAGTCCTCCCTTTTTCAGAAACAGTCTTCAGGGACAGCCATCATTTAGAGAGCCGAGAATGACTAAAGAGGGAGCACAAAGACAGAGACAGATTCCCATTCAGTGTTGGGGATGTAAAGGAAACCACAAGTACAGATATTGTCCCCATAAAAATGGTAAAGCGAGAATTGTACATGCTATTCAGAAAGCATAAACAATGGAGGACATGGGAAGCATAATGCTGAGGATCTACGCAGCCCTGGACAACAAACAAGAAGAATTTCAATTGCACATGATTGAAGTGGAAGGTATGATTAACAACCGACCACTAATTATTTTAATTGATTCAGGGGCTATCCATAGTTATATAGATCCTAGAGTGATGGACAGTTTGCATCTAACGAGAAGCAAACATGAGAAGTCTTGGTTAGTGCAGTTAGCCACAGGGACCAAGAGGAAGGTCACGGAATTGGTTAAGTCATGTTTAGTAGACATGAAAGGAATGAGCACTAAGGCTGAATTGAACATTCTACCTTTAGGCTCATATGATTTCTTAATTGGGATGGACTAGTTGGACCAGCACCATGCCCTTCTGGATTGTCGTAACAAGAGGTTTACATGCCTGAACGAAGAGGGAAATCAGGTAACAGTCCAAGGAATTCCCAGAGCCGTGGTTGTTAGGGAAATCTCAGCCATGCAGCTGAAGAAATGTTACTGGAAAGGCTGTCAATTATTTGCATCTTGGGTGGAAGAAGCATCCAAATATGTAGTCTCAAATATGGAAGATCATGAGGTACTCAAAGATTTTAAGGACATATTTCAGGAGGTACCTAGACTACCTCCAAAGAGGGACATCGATTTTTCTATAAATTTGATGCCGGGAGCAACTCCAGTTTCGAAGTCTCCTTATAGAATGAGTACGCCAGAGCTGAAAGAGTTGCAATTGCAGCTCGAAGAGCTACTAAAGAAGGGATACATTCACCCCAGCGTGTCACCATGGGGTGACCCGGTCCTATTCTTGAAGAAGAAAGATGGGACGCTGAAACTGTGCATTGATTTCCGGCAGTTGAATAAGGTAACTGTCAAGAACAAGTATCCTCTGCCAAGGATCGATGATCTTTTTTATTAGTTGAAGGATGCGAAAATATTTTCAAAAATAAATCTTAGATTTGGATATCACCAAGTGAGAATAAATGATGAGGACATCGGCAAGACCACCTTTAGAACAAGGTACAGTCATTATGAGTTCACAGTGGTGTCATTTGGATTGTCAAACGCGTCTGTCGTTTTCATGTGTTTAATGAATGGAGTGTTCAGAGATTATTTGGACAAGTTTGTCATAGTCTTCCTGGACGATATCTTGGTGTATTCCAAGACAGAGGAAGAACATGAGCAACACCTGAGAATGGTGTTGCAGGTGTTGAGAGAACACCAGGTGTACGCAAAACTGAGCAAGTGCTCATTTTATCAAAGGCAGATTCATTACTTGGGACACATTATATCTGAAGAAGGGATCGCCATGGATCCTGAAAAGGTAGAGGCCATTCAAGAATGGCCAGCACCAAGGAATGTGGCAAAAGTTAGATCTTTTATGGGTCTAGAAGGCTACTATAGGAGGTTTATAGCCGGATTCTCAAAGATATCTCATTCTATCACTTCCTTGCAAAGGAAGGAGAAGAAGTTCCAGTGGACTGAAGAATGTGAGAGCAGCTTCCAGCAATTGAAACAGTTGTTAACCAGTGCTCCAATCCTGAAGATTGCAGATCCAAATAAGGATCACATAGTGTGCACAGATGCGTGTAAGGAAGGGTTGGGAGGATTTCTCGGCTAAGAGGGATTTGTAGTTTGTTATGAGTCTCAAAAATTGAAGGAGCATGAGAGGAATTATGCCACTCACGATTTAGAGCTGGCAGCAATTGTCCACACCTTGAGGAAATGGAGACACTACCTCATGGGCAAGAGATTCAAGTTGAGAATAGACCATAATGGTCTGAAGTATTCATTTGATCAGCCAACTTTAAATGCCAGGAAACTCATATGGCTAGAGTTTCTGTGTGAATATGACTTTGATATCAAGCATATCAAAGGGAAAGAAAATAAGGTGGTTGATGCACTCAGCAGAAAAGTGCACGAATTACATGCTACAGCCATTAGCATGTACAGGATTGAGATTAAAGACATAATTTTGGAAGATGCAAATGTTGATTTGCAGTAGAGAGGTTTAGTAGCAAAGCTACAGCAGCGTGAGAGACCACAGACCAAGGAAAGTTACACCTTGGGAACTGATGGCTTACTTCTATATAAAAACAGAGTGTATGTACCCAATGTCCAAGAATCGAAGCTGGCAATTCTAAAAGAAATGCATAACGTGGCTTATGCTGGACATCCTGGATATCAAAAGACTGTGGCAGCAGTCAAAGCCATTATTTTTGGTCGGGTATGAAGAAAGAAATCACTGAATACATCACCATATCTATAGAGTGCTAGAAGGTTAAGGCTGAGCACAGGCACCCAGCAGGGTTGTTGCAGCCTTTACCCATTCCTAAATGGAAATGGGACATGGTAACAATGGATTTTATCACAGGATTGCCCAAAACAAGCAAGTAGCATGATTCAATCATGGTGGTGGTGGACAAGCTTACTAAAGCYGCCCATTTCATTCCACTGAAAACCACTCACAGGGCAGCAGATGTTGCTGATATMTTTTTAAAATAAGTTGCACGCTTGCACGGAATTCCTAAGACAATTGTGTCTGATAGGGACCCGAAATTCACTTCAAATTTTTGGAAAGGACTGTTCAAAGGATTCGGAACGAATCTGAACTTTAGTACAGCGTATCATCCTGATTTTGATGGTCAGATAGAGAGGGTGAACAGGGTAATAGAAGACATACTGAGAATGTATGTGATGGATAAACCATCAAGGTGGGAAGACTACCTGCATTTGGTAGAATTCGCCTACAATAATGGGTAGCATGCATCGTTGAAGATGAGCCCATTCGAAGCACTTTATGGAAGAAAGTGCAACACTCCAGTGAGATGGGATAATCCAGCTGACAGAGCAGTAGTTGGGCCTGAGCTGCTCAAAGAGATGGAAGATCAAATGATAAAAATTAAATGGAATCTGAAAGCTGCCAAGGATAGGCAGAAAATTTATGTTGATAGTAAAAAAACCCACAGAGAATTCAAAGTGGGTGACCATGTTTTCCTGAAAGTGAAAACTAACAGAAGTTCCCTGAGGTTGGGAAGTTGCGCCAAATTGGCAGCAAGATTTTGTGGGCCATTTGAGATCCTGGAAAGGATTGGTCCAGTTGCATACATGCTTGCATTACCTGCATCTATGACTGTAAATAATGTGTTTCATGTTTCATTGCTTAAGAAATATGTACCTGATGCTAATCATGTTATCAATTAAAATGTGGTTCAGGTGGAACTAGAAGGTGTCCTGCAAGTGCATCATGTGCGCATATTGGACAAGAAAAACAAACAGCTCTGAAATCGATCCATGGAGCTTGTAAAGGTCCAATGGACCTGGTATGGTCCTAAGGACGCGACATGGGAGCATGAAGAGGTTATGTGGGCAGAGTACCCGCAACTTTTTGAAATTTTTGAAAGGCTTGCAGAGACAGTGTAAGTTGCACTGAGGACAGTGCAAAAATAAAGGGAGGGGGATTGTAGTGTCCCCAAGGCCGAGCCCCGTTGCAAACCATGTTCTAAAATAAATTGTAATTATGTTTTATAGGCTGGTGAGCCAAGTTTTTATAAGTTGGTGGCTTATGTGTTTGTTAGGCTAGGGAGCCTAAGGATTGGAGGCCAAGGGCTTGATTTTGTACCTAAATGTATGCAGCACATTAATAAAATATTAACACCGCCATGGGTAGACTGACCACGATGAATGAGTGAAGGGGGACTAAGCATCCATAGAGAGGGCAAGGAATTAGGGGCTGGAAGGTGGGAAAGGGGCTAAGTGTTGAGCCTAGGGGCTAAGCCTAGGGGCTAAGCCTAGGGGGCTTAAGCCTTGGTAATAATATTTTAATATTATTCCAAAAAGACATGTGAATTTTATGTTTTATCCTAAGTTTCTGGCAAGGGGAGGACGTACAAAGTTGATGTGTGCTGGTGGAACGCATGCAGTTCCATGGGTGACAAGTGTCAACCCTGGCGCATGCGAATAAGACGGCCAGGATGAGTCGTGATAGGGGTTCCTCCTCCAATCTTGTTGTTGGGAAATAATACCCTACGGACTAGCAAGCTAGGGCCAGACTTGCATGCAGATTATGACCTTAAATAAATCACTTTTAACCTACCACCCCAAAACTTAAAACCCCTTTTTCACATACATGCATGGAAAGGAACTACTAACCTTTTTACTAATGTTTGGTGTAGATCCTCCGTTGCGCCTTGCCCGCTTACTTGAGCTGACCCTTCCAAATTTCTCCTGCAACCAAGACAAAACACTATGCATGCATGCTACTTTTCTACCTGAGGGTTAGAAATTAAGAATAAATTACAAAAACCACATATAACTCATGCATTGGGATGGGAAAAGTATTCTTTTATTATATTCAAAATGACTCAACTTACAATCAATGTTGAGACCGGCCACCGTTCCTTGATCCTGATCCTGGGCTCCTCCTCTTCTTTGTCCTCCAACTGCTTTGCTTGAATTCTTCTTAGGCTTGAGGAAAGGCTAAAGGGTTGGGACAAATGGATTCAGCAATTGGGCAGAGTTTCTTTGCTATCTTTTTCCTTCTCCTAATAGTACCCCTACCCCTTCTTTTATAGGCTAGAAGGAGCTAGGGTTTTGGACGAACTCTCGGCCATGCATGGCTGGGAGTTTCAGTTAACTGACCCATATATTTTTGTCCCGTCACCAACTTTCCTGTTTTTGTGATTTGTTAGGTAAACATGGGTTGTAGTAGGCCTTCCAGCGTTCCAACGCGTGCAGTAGTAGGCCTGCCAGCGTTCCAACGCATGCAATAGTGGGTTAGGGCGTGTGTGACTTAACCCAAAAGGATTTTCAAAGAGGTTTCTCAGCAGATGTTTTGGCAATGAAGGGATATGAGTTGGCCTGATGCCAGGTAAGCATGTGTGGTGAAATTTAGGGTTATAACAGATGCCCCCTAATGTGTGAGGTCATAAGAGAATCTGATGGCCGAAATACATTACCAATATTTTACCAATCTGTACTGATATGCTGAACGAGTGAGCCCAAGAATCAGGAATCAGGAGGTATCGTCTGCAAAATAACAAATGTCTCACCGAGGCGGGCATACCCATGCTTGGGATAAGATAAAACCATGGCTACCAATCAAATACATTGTAGATCCATGTCAAATAACTATAAAGAGTAGCCGTGAATAATACACAGCGGAGCTACATCTCGAAATCAGAAAGATATACATATAAAGTATCCATCTCCCAGAAGTTGATTTGGCCTAATGGATGTACTTCAGATCTCGAGCAACAACTTCAAAATCTTCTAAACTCGGGTAGGAGTGTAATATGAGTGTATGACTGCGCTACCCAGAGGTCTTCGACGGCTCGTCGTTTATGGACTTGATAATCTTGATGATCGGACTGAAGGCTTCAGTGATTTCGAACAAAGACTTGATTGGACATTCAGGATGGTTGGGTATGCGGACAAGAGACATATTGTAGAGAGGTCGACTCAGGCTTAATGACAAAAATTCCTTTGGATAATAGCACGACAAGTGATAAGACTCAGGCATCATATATGTTAATCATAAGTCTACGAAGCAGGAGGCAACGCAAACTCTCCATATGTTTGGAAGAGTAACCAAACGGTGGAGGAAACAACTATATATAGCGAGCAAAGATTCCTAAGGTCGTACTACATCCCATAGTTTGATGATCAAACGGACAGATGTGCTTCATCCAAGGGCTACTCATTATGCTGCCAATAAAGAAAATACTTTTCCCATCCTCTTTTTGGGGTATATTTGATTTTTTTGTTCTTTTTGTTGATTTGTGAAAAAGAATAAAGGAATATTACGTTACAATGGAGAAATGAGTACCGCAAACATACAATCTCAAGGCACAAGGACAAGACTGATGTTCTAGGGAAATGATACTTGGGAAGAATCCTCCAGTGGCCAAAGGTGTTAAGACGCAGAAGCAAACTGTTACAAGGTTGATGGGTAAGGTATGAAAATGCGGTTGATAGAACACACAATGGTAACATCCTTCGATGTAAGTTTAACGAGCCCAGACAAGGGAAGATCAGTGGTTTTTCATATTTAGAGAGTCTAAAAAATCATAAAAGGAAACTCCATTGGGGTACCTTTTTCGACAATAGTCTAGTCGGTTCGAAAAAGGGATAAACTATCACCGACTAGACGTCAATTCAAAACCATTTTAACGAGTGTGAAAAGGACAATATCACTCGGCTATTTTTTCACTTTTAAGGAGTCTGAAAAAAGCTTAACTATGGACTCCGTCAGGAATATTCTTCTGGACCAGTTTAACGAGTGTGAAAGAATAAGGTCACTCGGCGATCTTTTCATTTTTAGGGAGTCTGAAAAGAGCTTAACTATGGACTCTGTGGGGGTTTCTTTTTCGTAAATTTAGTCCCTCCGGCCCGAAAAAGGAATAAAATTATACCTGAGGATACTCTTCTAAAGAATGGGAATTCCATAGAGTATTCCTTTGTTCGTACAGTTGACCGTCCGGACCGAAAAAGGGGTAAACTACCGCCGGACAGACGTGACTTCAAATTTCAGTTTAACGAGCGTGAAAGGTCACAAGATCGCTCGGCAATATTTTCATGTTTAAAGGGTCTGAAAAGGGCTTAAAAGAAGACCCGTTTAAGGAACATTCTTCTGGACCAATTTAACGAGTTTGAAGAAACAAATTCACTTGGCAATCTTTTCATATTTAAGGAGTCTAAAAAGGGCTTAAAGAAGACTCCACAATGGTTACTTTTCTCAGTTAATCTGGACGATATCGAAAAGAATAAATGCAGCCTCGCCGGATGTTGCTTTCGGATCTCAAAGTGAGATTGAAAAACAACAAAGTTAGCTCATGATAGACTCTTTGTGGGTCGATGCCTCGCATTCCCTCGGGGGAGTTGTATGCTCCGACAAAAACATTGTCTATGACGCCAGGGGTTCTGGAGATATTGATAGGTATCATTTCAGAAATAGTTGCCATACTACCCTCGGCATAGATCTTGTGTGTAGCTAAGGGATTAGTATGACAAAACCTATCTCTAGTCATAGTCACGGTGAATTCTCCTGCTTTGATTCGGCTTAACTTTGGGAGGAAATATGATCTATGATGAAGATCTTCCCAAGGTTTGTCTGGACTAGTCATTGCCTCGATTACTGCCTCGTTAGAGGGAAATACTAAGTCTAACAAATCGATGTTGGCGAGAGAACCCTGAGCCCAAATAGGCCCTAGCAGTGGATCTAACTCTTGTGCAGGAGTTGGATCAGTGTTAACTGAAGCTTGATGGACTAAAGAGTACGCTACTTCAGCGGCAGACAAGGGCATGGACATATCCGAGTGCCCTGTCTCATCCATCGTGGCCGATGGGGAAGGAAGAATCCAAGGGTCCTCCAAGTAAGTCGTGCGGAACGACGAAACTTGAAAAATATCAACCTTATGGTGATTCGATATAAACTTGACATCGTCATGAAGAGGTGGGTAATCAAAGGTACCCATCAAGGATGGGCACAAACCAACTCCTACGTTAATGACACCTGGTTGAGGATTATTAATCATGGGAACCGTGGATGCCCCCAAAGCTAGGTCAGGTCTAGAGAAGGACAATTGATCGATGGTCACTATCCGGCCTTCGTCTGGAAACAACAAGACTCGGAAAACTGTAGCAACCACAGCTTGCATAGCATAAGTCCAACTCTGACCTAACAAGAGGTTATAGTCGAGGGGAGCATCGACTACCTCTACTTCAACACACATGGTCTTCCCGCCTAACTGCACAGAGAAGGAAGGAACGATGCCATGTGGTCCGAAAGAATGATCGTCGAACGCAGTGAGGAGAGTAGGTGATGGAGACAAAGCGGGCTGACCAATGGCTTTCCAGCATGCTAACGACATGACACAAGTCGAAGCGCCCTCGTCGACCACCGTGTGGAAGATATTTCGTGTAAGAGTTTTCGTGGGATGAGCCACTACTATCTGAAACGCGACGTGGTAAGGCAGACGAGGTTTTAAGTCAGTCGTATCTAACATGATGGTACCCGGGTTACAAGTCTCAGTAGAGCCTAAAGCAGTCAACAAGGCTTTCCTCTGAGTAGGGAATCTTTGGAGGACTTCCAAAGTGGACATCGCACAAGGGGTTTGTGATAAATCTTCCACCACAGAGTAATTCTGGGTGGCCCTTGTGTTTGGGTTGTGAGAAGCTTTCTTAAACACACCTTTTGGGATGCATGTCATGGTTTCACCCAACGTCTTCTCGATCTGTAGAGGAAGAGATGGGATCTCGGCTTCTATATCCTTCTCAGAGGCGCTTGGTTTACTATAGTCATGCACCCTAGTCATAATTAAAGCATCAACTCTAACCATATATACATTCGCGGATGAGGAGTTGTTTGGAGGAGGGTAGGTTTCCTGGCTACCCCCTTCGGCACTTGTAGAGGCTTGAGTTAAATTTTGCCCATGCTGAAAGAGATTAGTCAACACGGCTTGTTGTTGCTGTGTGACAAACTTCTGGGCCTCTGCAAGTCGAGGACATAGATGGGTCGAGTGGTCTTCCACACACAAGTTGCACGAATACCTCGCCTTCCTCTTTTCCATGGTGCCCTCGCGAGCATTATCAATGGGTTTTTTATCCCCCTTACTCTTCTTACGTTGTTTTTTCTTCCCTTCAGGCTTCTGGGTGGCCTTTGGGTTAGTCGTCTGCATGGAGTGTACCTCCGACGTTTGGGTAGGAGGAGAATCCAAAGCAGTAGTCTGGCTGGTCGTTGAGTGTTGTATAGATAACTGTTGCAATTGTTTTGTCAATTGCTCATCGGACTTGGTTTGTGCTGAGCCAACAATGTCGTCAGCACGTGGTCCAACTCTCTGTCTAGTTTTATCCAGTATTGATCGTGGAGCATCCGGTAGGATGTTGTATAACAAACTAGACTGAGAATAGATAAGCTCAAACTGTTGAGCCCTCATGATGGCATCTTCTTCGGAGAAAAATCTTGAATTCACGACGTCTTTGGATAATTGAGGGACTAAATACTTAAGGAACCACTCAAGAAGGAATGATGGTGGAACTGGTACTTTGATAAGACTCTTTCGGCGTCTCCACTCTTGGATATGATCAGAGATATGGTCCATTGTCATCTTCTCGAAATTAGCTAGAAACTTTGTGCCGGCGTCGTATCTCACAGGTAACTGAAAATGGTTAAGGAAGGCCATCGCCAGTTCACCAAAAGAAGAGTATCTTGAGTGATCAAGCTTGATGTACCATTTCGTGGCACTCCCGATAAGAGTGTGTTGAAACAATCGCAACTGGACGGAGTCATCTTTCAATGAGTCATATGAACACCAAAGATGGAAAGTAGTCACGTGATCACCTGGATCTTCGTTAGGCTTGGCATCGAACTTTGGAATGTCCGAAGGCAACTTCGTTGGCATAGGAGGCCAACGTGGATCATGAAAAATAGGATCATTTAACAACCGTGTCAAATCTGGCAAGTGTAACGTCGCCAAGAATGGTAGTTTAGGTTGTTGCTCATAGCCTGGAAAAAAGGGTCTTGGAGTTTGACTAGCACCAGGTTGCCAGGAAAAGTTTGGTTGCTGGCCCGAATTCTGGTAGAAACCATGGCCCTGACCAGCATAAGGATTTTGCATATGTGGAGACATCATTGGTTGATTCCCCATAAAGGACATAGGATGTTGGGCATTCATCATGTTTGATGGACTTTGGGAAGGATTACCCCATGTCGGTCCTACTGGGAGAGGCATAGAAGTCTGTCCGGGGTTCCATTGACTGTGGAAAGAATTACCCCAGAACGACATTCCAGAGGAAGGAATGGATCCTTGTCCTGAGTTCCAAGGTCCTGCTATATGTGCCCCCGGCGCAGGAAGAGTACCTTGTGCAGGAGTAGATTGTCCAAAGATGGGAGTGTGTACAGGCTGCCCGGCGGACTGCTGATGCAGACCACCAAGCGAAGGGGACGAAGGAGGGATATGACCTCCAGCATAAGGAAAAGCATTAAAAGGGATAGGAATGCCCCTAAGTTGACCCTATAGAGGAGCGTTAGAGATCCCTGCCCCCAGACCCAAAGTCTGTAAAGTGGATTGAGTGAGTGCAAGACTTTTACCTGAACTAGGCATACCGTATGAGAACGGAGAGCCTGACGCACTAGGTGTGAAAGGATTTGTGGCCACCGCAATAGATGGGATCGGTCCACTGTGCGACGTAGTTGCGACCGAGACCGTGGTGGCCCGAACTGACGATGACAAGTTAGGATAGGCTTCTCCTGTGGTAGCAACGGTGGTGGGAATGGAAGAATTCCCATAGGAAGTAACAGTGTTTGGTTCCATAACTGTGTGAGGCACTGACAAGCGTTCGTAAAATTGAATTGTCACAATAACTTACGGCCAAGTATCAGTGGTTGGGGTTTCAACCGAACCAAGATTGGTGGTTGATTCCTCCGGGAGTTGTTCGGGCACAATGGTTTGTAACCCGGTTGCTTCGAAAGACCCTTGTTGGTCTAGCTTCTGCCTCAATGGTGGCGGGGGTGGCTCCAGTATAACCGGCGGCAGGCCCAGAAGCCTTCATGACCGGCAGAGCTCTGAATCCTCCACTGTGTGAGAAGATCCACGACACGCTAAGGTATTCTACACATTCAAATAGTAACACACACTAAAAAGAATCCCCTAAGAGATAAGACAAGCAATCACTAACTATTTTGAAGAACAGTTACAACAACCAACACTAGAGAAACTTACCAGTGCAAGTGCAACTCGAAAATGGAAGCACTCTTTGGGTATACTCTGCAAAGTGTGGCCCAATGTCTGTCCTAGGTACCGCGGTATACCCCCGCAGTCACCTGTGTATGTCCCTAAAAATATTGGCAACTAGTTTTCCAGCACGCGAACAGTCACCATGCGGGTACAATCGATAGTCAGGTAGACCACAATGAGTAGGGTATCAAGCCCAAAACCTATCAAGGGTATCGAGAGCAAAAGGTCTGGAAGACGACTGAGGACCTCGAACGGATTCGAGACCCACGAAGCCCTGTGGCAAATGCAAACGACGGAATCCCTCAACAAATCCTCGATATGTGTTCTCCACTATGCTTGGTCCAGCTTTGGAGGGGTTATCTCCGCTACCTTTCCTTACGTGACCTCATGTTTATCCCCTGTGTTAGAGGGGGGTCCCGGATAAATTCCACGAAACTGGACTTCTACACTCCCTATCACAGACTTCAATGTTTGGTTTTGAGTGGCCTTGGAGAGTTTACTCTCCAACCTATTCCAAGGCCCTAGTCCTAAGCTAGTATATGAACCCTACAAACAAAAAGTCTAATAGATTTTAATTAGCGTTGCTTTTATGGGATTTTTTACGTCACAAGGTATGAAGTTGAAACTGATGATGTGTAAAGACTCAAAGAAAAAACAAATGAAAAATGCTGGAAACAAAAAACTTTTACTGAAATGAAAAAATCAACAACTTTTCACAAAGAAAGACTTCTCTTCTTTTCAATTTCACTAAGATTTCATGCAGCAAACATAAAATACTTTCGCTCGACTACGAGCTACTTATTCTCTAAATGTACTGCAAAAACTTATGAACAAAAGACTTCTTCCTAGCTATTGATGCAGAAACACAATCTTCAAATGAAGAAGAAAATGACAAAGAAATATATCTATATATATATATATATATATATATATATATATATAAAGTGTTAAATGAAGCAACAAAGGAAAAATGTCGACAAGCACAAAACCAAGAAAACAAAATAAAATTATGGCTTAAAGCGCAGATCGCAAAGAAACATAGCAAAGACACACAATGGAAATCAAGAAATTACCGATTCTTACGCTTGTCTAAAAACCATAAAACAAAACTTTTCTTTTTTATCTTTTCTATCAAACATCAAATAAGAAAAAACAGGATAAGGGTAAGAGGCCCAAACCTACTGACTGTGCCACCCTAGATTCAAACCCTTGAGAGGAATACTTCTCACCATAGGAAGGGATGACTGCCCCACCCTGATTGAAAAGAAACCTGTCAAGCCCGCTATTGTAACTGAAAAAGCACGCGTGCAAACGCATGCTGACCTACAACAGCGCGCGGGTACCCGCGGGTTGCACTTGCACAGGCCGCGTGTATGTAAAAACTCTAAGAAAAAACTAAACACAGGCAGCCCAGACCTAGAAGAGGCCCCTGGTATTGATAACTAGGGTCTCCTGAAGGCTTGGATGCTTCTTCTTAACAGAAAATCAAAACAATTGCAATAAATAACAAAATGCAATAAAGCAAACTGAGACAAGACCATGAACTAGCAAGACTCAGACAGGATCCAGAAAGCCCCCTGAGAATGTAAAATTATGACAGGGAGGAGGAGGACTGCCTCTCAATCTTTCTGACTCCCACACGCTACTGAAACCTCTACAGCTAGCGTTAAAATGCGGGTTGTATAAGGCTAGGGCGCGGGTTACATGCGTGCAGGCCTTCTGCAGGCCGCGTGTACCTCTGTGTGTCCCGATAATTATTGTCAAGCAACAATCAAGGAAAAAACTGGTATCAAGAACCAGGTTCCCTGCTAGCTCTGACCTAACAAAAAATAGACAAACAAAGAAACAGAAAATCTAATCCCTTAAACTACCCAAGAACCTCAACTAAATCCGGAAACCCTAAAGAGTATATCCCCAGTGGAGTCGCCAATTTTGTTGTTGGGAAATAATACCCTATGGACTAGCAAGCTAGGGCCAGGCTTGCATGCAGATTATGACCTTAAATAAATCACTTTTAAAATACCACCCCAAAACTTAAAACCCCTTTTTCACATACATGCATGGAAAGGAACTACTAACCTTTTTACTGATGTTTGGTGTAGATCCTCCATTGCGCCTTGCCTGCTTACTTGAGCTGCTCCTTCCAAAGTTCACCTGCAACCAAGACAAAACACTATGTATGCATGCTACTTTTCTACCTAAGGGTTAGAAATTAAGCATAAATTACAAAAACCACATATAACTCATGGATTGGGACGGGAAAAGTATTCTTTTATTATATTCAAAATGACTCAACTTACAATCAATGTTGAGACCGGCCATCGTTCCTTGATCCTGATCCTGGGCTCCTCCTCTTCTTTGTCCTCCAACTGCTTTGCTTGAATTCTTATTAGGCTTGAGGAAAGGATAAAGGGTTGGGACAAATGGATTCGGCAATTGGGCAGAGTTTCTTTGCTATCTTTTTCCTTCTCCTAATAGTACCCCTACCCCTTCTTTTATAGGCTAGAAGGATCTAGGGTTTTGGACGAACTCTCGGCCATGCATGGCTGGGAGTTTCAGTTAACTGACCCATAGCTTTTTGTCTCGTCGGCAAATTTCCTATTTTTGTGCTTTTTTAGGTAAACGCGGGTTGTAGTAGGCCTGCCAGCGTTCCAACGTGTGCAGTAGTAGGCCTGCCAGCATTCCAACATGTGCAGTAGTGGGTTAGAGCGCATGTGACTTAACCCAAAAGTATTTTCAAAGAGGTTTCTCAGCAGATGTTTTGGCAATGGAGGGATATGAGTTGGCCTGATGCCAGGTAAGCATGTGTGGTGCAATTTAGGGTTATAACAATTCTACCTGATTGCCTGAACGCGTACAAAGCCCTGGATAGTATGACTGACCCGACCCCTGCAGAGAAATCCTTGTGCGTTCCTGAGAGTCAAAAATCCCATGTTGACTTTCATAGTCCGTGTGCATCCTCTATCCGACTAATCGAACCCGTGCGTGGAGGCTTTGTCCCGAAGCCATGACCCTGAACCATTCTGCCATTGTTGAACTAGTTGGAAAGCATGTGTTTGGCTCTGTAAATCCGTTTACACCTCTATTCTGTGAGTCGAGAAGCTTGTGTTTGTTTCTAAAGAGCCATTTTCACCTCCGTTCTGATTCATGGAGTCTGTGTCGACCCCTGAAGGAATTACTCATCATGCATTCCCATGAACCATCACTGTGAGGCCTCGAGCCATTGTTGATCATGTTTGAGAGGCTATGTTTGTATTTTTAGTTGGCTATGGTGACCACGCAGAGCTGGACTGCACGTGGCTTGATGGACAACGCTAGTTGTGATTGAGCCTGTGTGTGATCTCTCTCTAGGTGAGGGAGGTGGTTGTTGTTGGAAGAGGTTTCTTCTAGAGAGTGTCCAGCACTAGCTTCGGGATTTGAGACTTCCTGATTTGGCCTGTTGCCGGGACCCAGAGAGGTAGGTTAGCACTGATGGACTGTGCTTGTGAAGGTGCATACTCCCAGGCGGAACAAGCATGTGGGGGAATGAGAGACTGGTAGTAGTGGACGTAAGATGGAATCTTGGGAAGAATCCTTCTAGATTTTATGTGTTGTTTTCCCTATAACCTCAGCCTAGCCTAGGATTCCTTTCTTTGGGGTGGAGCTTAGTCCCATCTCGGGGGTGACCCACAGCTAAGATGATGAGATGTGCGGTCTAAGGCTGGGAGGTTCATGGAAGGCCTGCACTTGGTTGGTGTATTCTACCACTGTTAAAAGATAAGTATCTGATTATGCTTTATTCATGTTTTGCATGACTATGTTGCTTATGTTATCATTATTTCCGCTGTGTGTATGAATTAATATGAAACGCTATTGATTGTTAATTATAGCAGTAAATAATGTGTTTTATTCTAATCTTGAATCTGTTTAACTTGTTTTAAATGCATGTGGATTATATAATACCTGTATGAGTTATGTACAAAGTGGTGTTATAGATTTCTTTTAAGAGTGTTTAAGCCTTGGTAGCTAGAAAAGGTGCTCTATAGTGTCCGTCGGGCGCTTTCCTAGGGGGGTCCCAGGGGGGGGTAGGTATGCCCCCCCCTAGTTACACGCAATGTTTGGCAACGGGCATTAGCCCAGGGCCGACGGGGTTCGGGGAAACGCCCCAAAATTTTATTTTGGGTGGGTTTTGCTATTTTTAGTGTTTTTTTTCTATTTTTAGCGGATTTTGCTATTTTTAGCAATTTACTAAATTAATCTCGGGTTAAGGGATTAGGGTTTTGGTATCTACGGAATACCTAAAAACATTGTATATATTTTATGGTGAATGGTGAAATTTGAGAATGAATATAAGAAAGGTTTTCCTGGTTGAGGGTTTTCGGTATAAAATCTCTGTGTACTCTATGTACTCTGTGTATGAGCCATTGATTAAATTTATTTTTCTTAAGAATCTATATGCATTGTTTTACTTCACAGGTTTAAAAATTACATAAAATCATTCAACCTCCATAAATATCTACAAAATCAATACAAGTCATATTTGTAGCGCATTATTTACTCTAATATGCATTTTTATGAGAGTGTCAGAACATACCCGAATGTTCTCTTCTTGGTTTCAAGAATAATTTATTAGAGCCACATGTCTAATATTTGATCAAACTGCCTCCCTTGATTTGAAGTAGCAGCAATGAAGTCAACATTGACTGTGTTGTTGCTCTATTGGATCAATGGAGGTTTGCTCCAATATTAAAGGGATCCAATAAATTATTCTCTATAGAACAGATCCAACCACATGAAGGTGGAATCTCTTATGTCCCCTCTNAATTCCCCAATACCCAGCATATAAATCTATTGAAATATTTACAGCAAAAAAAAACATATATACGTACCAATATTCACAATTGTTTACAATGAAATAAAATGTTTCCTTGATCCATTTGGAGTGAGCTCAATTCTCCTAAGAGAAAAGTAACAATCATTCCATAACATCATACATTACACTAAAGCACTTTACATCTAAAAGATAGAGAATGAAAATTGATGTGAAAAGAGGCTTTATTCTATTCCATCATATGACTTGTTTGGAGTATTAAAATGCACCTGTAAACATCATACATCTCATCCTACTTTGATATATAAGTGAAAACATGTTATTTTTCCAATATTTAATCAAAAAATCACTCAAAATACTAAAATGAATGCTTTGGAAAATAATAGGTCTAAACTCATATGTAATCATGAAAATGGTTTTAATGTAAGGTTGTGGGAAAGCGGACTATGGTGAAAAGTGAACTAAAAGATTGCTAAAAGAATGGCATTTTGGCGACCCAACAAGTAAAAAAAAAAAATTCATAGAAAACAGATTTAATATTAAATAGTTATTAAAATATTCATGTACCATCATTTAGTACTTTTAGCCGGCCTCTTCTTCTTAGCTCTATAGTCCCTAAGCATTTCATCAATATCTATGCCTTTGTTCTCTAGGTGTTCTTCAAAATCTGATTGTGATTGCGTCCTCTCACGCAGTGCACGCCTAGTCACAGGGTACTCACGGGGTAATGGAGGCCACTGTGATGAGGCATCACCTACAAAAGAAAAAAATATATAATTTAGATGGCCAGATTTTAAATTTCATTGAACTAGTTCAGTAATATAAAAAAAAACACCTGCAATGTCATTATTTACCTAGTGCACTGGTCGGCACCATTGGAATGGTTTCCCCCACGTGATCCTCTTCAATTGTACAACCCTCAAGTACAACATTCTCTTCCATTGAGACCATAAAATTTATAAGGACAATCATAAATGTATAAGTAAAAATAAATAAAAGTACAAAATGTACAACTATGAAATGATTAAGTATATGATTAAAATACAACCATATTACCGTCATGTGTCTCGGTCATAGCACCATCGTGGGGATGCACCCCAATGGAATGGGACTGCATGGGAGAACCATCTTCTGGTTGCAAACAGCTATCAACACACTGCTCTCCAATACTAGTGGGTTGGTTGACAGTGTTTCTCCCCTGATTAAAACAAAGTTGTAACAAATCAAATTTATCAATGATATCAAACAAGATTGTATTATATTAATAATAAAGGTTAATGTGGATTGAATTTTATTTACCTTATCCTACAAAGTGGTTCTTGGTAACTACCCCAATATTTTTCGGTGTTCAACTACAGCTTTATAGTTGTACTTGTAACCAAGTTGGAGGTCTTCCTCCATGGTTTCAGTACCGAACTCATCACCCTACATAGCATAATAGTATGTATTTTTAATGTTATTGGTTGAAATTACCTAAAATTTTGAAGGCGATACAAATAAGATATTTGGGTACTTATAATTCGTGACTGCAACTTCAAGTAGCCGCCCTGGCCTAGCCTGTGTTGCCCACATTTCGAAAGTCTTTCTTTTGTTTCCTTTAAAGTGTCAGTCAACCTATCATCAAAAGTTTCAAGTATGTTAATATATACCACACTTTTATTTAGATCTCAAAAAAATTGAAGGTACTGAATTGAAATTGTAATTTACATTCTGGGACCAGAGGATGTTTTTCCTTCATCTTTCAATTTCTTATCTTTTGCGTCCTCAATGAGGGCCTTCCACTCTCTCTCTAGAATCATCAGAGGATCCTCGTACCTATATTTTTTTTCAAGTGCTTATTATATGTTTCTTGTGTATATTTTAAATATTTGCCAACTACGACTGTGGTCAAGGTCTTATTAAATGTGTCTACACCAAAAAGGATTTCAATATAATCCATCAATTCTTTTTTGAGGTTGGAATTCTAGGAATTCCACCTCTCTCGTATGGTGGGACAAAAAATCAGCAATGCCTTGTTCTCCAAGGACCTATAAAAATCGTTGTTCCCTACATGCAAAAATATTATATATGATTATTAATTTAAAAAAATCAATTTAGATGATTTATATTTGTCTACATAGAGAACATGAAACAATTAAAATTTTAAAAATCACCTGGGAATTTAACTTTATTTAATGGAATCCCTTCCTCATTGACCATAAATGTGCCCTTAAGGGTCCCTGTGATGGTCACATGTCTTGCTTTAGGAAAAGAGACCATATAGTTGGCCAAAACATCAGCCTCATCTTTGTCACCACCTCCAGAGCCTACCTATGTGGCCGCTTCTTGTGGGTGTGTGTCATGGCTCCCACCTAATGGTGTGGAAGGTGGAGAAGGATTACATTTCTCTATTATTGATTCACTCCCCCTCTTAGTAATCCAACAATTGGTATTAGAGCAGGTTCCTTTAAAAATCAATTTAACCATTGAAAGGTAGATCATGGAGAGCAACAACTTGTATAAAAATGTGTAGTAACCCAGATTTCAAATTAACGTTTAAAATTCCTAACTAATTACTTAATTTCTAATTTTTATGAGCTCTACAAGAAATAAAATTTTTATAATTTACCATTTATCTCAACACTTACGCTGTATTCGGCAGTAAGTAATAATCTAAGTAAACCATTCAGGAATTAGAAATTACATACCTCACTCTGATGCTATGTGCAGCAGCTTGCTCCCTTCGTTTGAACCTATCCGCAGCAGCTTGCTCCTTAAGACACCCCAAAACCAGCCACCCTACCGACTAGTACGCCTAGCCCTAGGACATCAATGGATGTCCTAGCCCTCCGAGCCCAAAACCTCTTCAGCCCTGGTGCACTGTAAATCCCTCTGTCAACTAACTCTGTCCCAATGCTCCAAAATCTCCTCTCCCGTAGAATGCATGAATGAATCCCCCTCATACTCCTTCTCCACCTCCCTTATTCCTCCTTCACCGCCCTCGCACATTCATTGCCCCCACCAAACTCTTTATTACTCTTATCCCCTTCGTAATTGCC
>ML781687.1:660302-698389 GCA_009831015.1 Picea engelmannii | reverse complement strand
TTTCAGAAAGCTTTAATACCACATAAATTAGTTCACCAAAATGTTATAAAACCAAATTTCTGGGGTTGCGTAGAAGTAAAACAACAAATAAAACAAGAGGGAGAACCTCCTCACTGTAACAACCCAAATTGGCATAAAAACAACTCGTA
Source organism: Picea engelmannii (assembly GCA_009831015.1). Classification (NCBI taxonomy): domain Eukaryota; kingdom Viridiplantae; phylum Streptophyta; class Pinopsida; order Pinales; family Pinaceae; genus Picea; species Picea engelmannii. The sequence goes on along the minus strand of ML781687.1, from coordinate 698,240 downwards.
TTGTGGGTGGTCAAGCCCAGGTTTCAGTTTTGAAACCGGGCTCTGATACCAGATGTAGTAACCCAGATTTCAAATTAACGTTTAAAATTTCTAACTAATTACTTAATTTCTAATTTTTATGAGCTCTACAAGAAATAAACTTTTTATAATTTACCATTTATCTCAACACTTACGCTGTATTCGGAAGTAAGTAATAATCTAAGTAAACCATTCAGGAATTAGAAATTACATACCTCACTCTGATGCTATGCGCAGCAGCTTGCTCCCTTCGCTTGAACCTATCTGCAGCAGCTTGTTCCTTAAGACACCCCAAAACCAACCACCCTACCGACTAGTACGCCTAGCCCTAGGACATCAATGGACGTCCTAGCCCTCCGAGCCCAAAACCTCTTCAGCCCCGGTGCACTGTAAATCCCTCTGTCAACTACCTCTGTCCCAATGCTCCAAAATCTCCTCTCCCGTAGAATGCATGAATGAATCCCCCTCATACTCCTTCTCCACCTCCCTTATTCCTCCTTCACCTCCCTCGCACATTCATTGCCCCCACCAAACTCTTTATTACTCTTATCCCCTTCGTAATTGCCTTATCCCTTATTAATTACCTTATCCATTATTTAAATGTTTCCCCTTTTACGTGTTGGTTACGTTATCCCCCTATGGGATACGTAACCCTATTATATTTTATTTTAACCATTCATTTAATACTTAATCAATTAATGACTCACTTAATAATTAATCATTCATTAACCCTTAATTAAAGAGTTAATCACACTTAAGCTAATCATAGTCAAAATAATTAATTAATAGCATATAATTAATTAAGGTTATATAATAATTAATTATAATTTAGCTAATTTTTAGGATTATTTATGAAATTATTCATATTAATAAGTAAAGGGTCATTACAAAATGGAATACCATAGTTCAATGGACATAAGTATGCATTTTGGAGCATAAGGATGAAAACATATATACAGGCACAAGGATTTGAAATTTTGCAATCAATTGTAGATGGATACACAACACCAACAGTTCCGCCAACAAATGATAAAGTAGTGAAACTTGGTCATAATAATTCCACGATACGCAGTCAGAGCACCGCGATACTTGAGCACCAGATGTCGCTCCAAATCTTTGATACCCATCTTGGTGCGCAAGTTATGGAAGATATTTGTGAACTCTGGCACTACTTGGTCTATTTCTTGCCGCAATGTGGTCCATTTGGTATACAAGTCGTCATAACTTCCGACAGGGTAGTATTGTTCCTTAATATCATCCATGAAGGATTCCCAGGTGGTCGCGACTATTGTTCCTTTGTTTCCTTTTGCTCACAAAAATTTTTCCACCAATCTTTGACATGGGGAATGACTTTGAGGAGTGAAAAAGTAATATTTTCTCTATTCGAAAAGTTATGGACAAAAAAATACCCTTCTAGTAGATTCAACCACTTGTATACAACATCTTTTTCTACTTGACCTTCAAATATAGGAATATCAAAGTTTATTTGTACCTTGAAGGGAGCGGCGCCTCAGCTCGAGGAAGATGCGTCACCTGTTGGTATTCGCCGAAGGATTTGCGCGAAACTATCCATCATATCGTTCCTCTGTTGTGTGAGGGATTCCTCAGGCAACATTTTGAAAGGATATCCTATCCCATCATATTTATTTTCTCTTTCCATGAGAAGTCGCTTAGGCATGCGAGAGATTTTGTCCTCAAGAGAAACAATCTTGAGACCCAATTCTTTGTACCCTGATGTCTTTGGGGACATGCATTAAGACGACAAGGAGTAGACCGCTCTGATACCACTGATCCAATTTTTATGAGCAGAACGAAATGAATACAAATTATTAAAAGATTATTAACATAGAATAACAAAGATACAATAAAACTGGTTTTCTATTCAATAAGGACATAAGTTGAAACTGTAAAATGCAGCAGAAAACAAGCTCGCTGGAATGGTGGCGACTTATCTTTGAGAAGAGATGTGACATTTACGCTCATTTGTAAGAAGATGATTACAATGAGGCTCTGAAGGAATTTTTACAATAAACAGGAATTCCAAAAACCCTAGACATCCAAAAACCTAACCCTAGGAGATGAAGCACCAAAAGTCATGTGGGCCCCATTTGGGTAAGTTAGTACATCAACTTCTCAGGGTCGTAACTTTTTCATACGATCTCTGTTTTAGGTGCACGATAACCCGTTGGAAATTTATCATCAAGGAGATTCATTTCGAGGTCTCAAGTAGAGACTTATCCTATGACTGAGAAGCTATATCCCGAAAAACCTTCATTTAGGTCCTCAAAATGGCCCCAGAAGTTAAAATCTGCTAAAAATAGTAAATTTCCAAAATTGCTAGAAAATTGTTTTGAGCGAGTTGGAAAAGGTGGGTGGCCATCGATATCCACCTGGATCAATATGGGTGAATAAATCCCAAAGTTTTGGGAGCTGAAGAAGATCTGGTTCGTCCATTGGTGAGGACATGTGTCATTAGATCCTGCTCTCCAGAGAATAGTCACTGTGGAAGAATTGAAGCGGGAAGGCATGAGGATCCCCGAAGGCCAAAGTCCCGAAGTCATCCCACACGTCCATTGGAAAAGGAAGCGTGGCATTAGATCTTCCACTTTGGAGAAAATTTACTCTGAGAGGAAATCGGAGTTGGTTGGAGCAAGAACTCTCGAAGGCTTGAGCCCCGGAGTTCATCTAGTCCATTCGTTGCAAAGGACACGTGTCAGCAGATCGTGGAATTCAGAGCATTAGTACTCCAGAAGATCCAAGGTGTATAAGGGTGGAGAACTACTAAAGGTTGGATCACCATAGTTCATCTGAACCATCGGATCAGGGGGACAAGTTTCAGAGGATCCCTCACTTTGGAGGTCGTACACTTCGGAGGATTCACGTGGTGGTTGTTTTGAATTTCCCAAAGTGTCGGAGCCCAAATTTGTTGTGGGACGTTGATCTTAAAGGAGAGCATGGACGATTTATTTTCAAGGGGACAAATGGAGGATGGAGGTTCACTCTGTTAGAAAGCCACTTTGGAGGATTTGTGGAGTGTGCATGTAGATTCGATCGAAGCCCGAATTACTGAAGGAAGAGACTAAGCCATAGATATCGGTGAGGAACAATGACCGTTGATCCTATTTCTGTGGTTTCATAGGATTGTACCTGAAGACCATAGGCCAGAATAAGCACCTTTTGAGGTTAGCCTCGGGTCTCAGCCTGAGGTCATATGGAGGAAGGGGCCTAACATAGAGAAGTAGCGCATATTGTTCAAATTCTTCAAAGGGGCCAGGAAAGATATCGTGGGGTTGGAAAAACCTGCACTTTGAAGAAAGGGGGACCTGTGAAAATTGATTTGGGTTCCAGCAAGGGCCCGAAGAGTCGATTTGACTCAAGTGATTGAACGATCCTTGACCGGGAGGTCGCGCATCCCTGGGAGGAAGAGGGGGATTTGCATCAATTTATTGAAGTGTTCTTTTATTTTATGTTGATGAATGATTATGATGATGATTACTAAGGTATCTATGTTGAAATATTCTCTCATCAAACTCAATTTGGGTTCATAATAATCACAAAATTCACAATCCTTATTGCTATAGTGACCTACTGCTACACCACTAATGAAAATGATATACAAATGGATTTTGGTAATTACATTAAAAAGGGATTTTACTTCAACGACCTTGTTATACAGCAAATCAAATCAAATCAAAGAAGAAGGATATATGAACTTAATTCAAAATAATATAATTCTATATTGCCACAATGACCTTAATGGATGTGAATAATCATTATAAATCTAAAATAAAAATGCACCACACCATTTAACAATGTCAGTGAGGTTCAAATATAACTTAAATTCTTCACTGCATTATAAATAGGACTTAAAGAATAGTCATAGCTTAGGCCAAAAATAACTAAAGTTGAATTGTTCACATAAACTTTTCCCACCATCATAATCCATATATACATTCTTATCCAATATAAATAATTGGTTTCCAAATAACACATAACATACTTCTTAATACCCAATAGGCAAGGTTAATTTGTATGGAAGCCATGGAATATATAACAAAAATTGAATTCGGAGTTCAAAATTCAAACCCATGGACACTATCATGATAATATATGTGCACATAACATACAAGATCAAGAAGTATAAAATCCTAAGGTAATCAAAGACTTTGAATGCTAACACATGTAGGAATGAGTATGTAAATATGAGCCCCAATTCTTTGCAATTTCATCCAAGGACAAGCCTAATAGTATGTGAATCCAAGAATGTACAACATCTAGAATAAAAAATGAGTTTTTTCTACCTAACTTGAACCATTTTAATCCTAATACTGACAATGAGATTGAATCCATTGATGAATTTGGAACTTCACAGCCCCAGGGAAGTGCAATCTCTAAATCATAATCATGTTTTTCCTTAACAATGTGGAGCAAGGGATGGATGTGAAGAATGAAGTGCAACAATGAGAAAATTTAGGCAAATTCAACTTTTATCTGATGATAGAAGGAACACATACATGTTCTTTATATGTTAAAAAAATCATGTATTAAAAAATACACATGCATTATACTGAATTTACACTTTAATAATAAAAAACATTTCTAGTAATTATCATTAGAAAGTTGAAACACTAAATTTGAAAGATTGGTTGATTTTCATTTTATGTTTTGATGTATTTAATTTTTAATCATATACATGTTAAATTGGGATGGCCATTTTATTTATGGTGTAAAATTCCAAAAATGATGATATCATTTCAATAGAATTAAAGGAGATGATGAGGTCCATTCAAAGTGTCACTTATTCTTAAAGTATCCACTATTAGGGTTTATTTCAATTCCAACCAAAATTGGGAGGGACACTCACTTTATGGTGAAAAAAGTAGAAAATAACGATCTCATTCCCAAAATTGTGATGGGCATTACTTTTATGGCATAAAAAATTTCCAATGATGATAAAATATTATAAAACATTTCCAATGATGATAAAATATTATAATAACATTGTTGGATTACTGAGAGGGGGGGTGAATAAGTAATATAGATTTTTAATCCTGTTAACCACAATATACAAGTGTTGTTTATCTTTATGATCAATTTACCATTATCATTCAATAAGTGCAAAATAAATGAACCATGAAAAATGAGCAATCATACACATACACAATACACCAATATTTTTATGTGGAAACCCAATGCAGGAGAAAACCATATAATGTTTTTTTCTTCTATCTCTTTGATAATTACATTCATTGGAAGCACCAACTTCCTTTGTTCTCTAGCTGCAACTGGAAGGAGGCTCCAACCCCCTATATTTTCATGCTACAACCTGAGGGAAGCTCTGACTCCCCAATTCTATGCCTACAACCAGAAGGAGGCTACAACCCCCTATGTTATCCGGCTACAACCGAAAGGTGTCTATAACCACCTATCATTTCCCCGTCCAACCGCCCTAAAATATAAGTGTCAAATGTTGAAACCACTGCCACACTATCCCTGTGAGATATACCACTATAAACATATACCAATTTGTGCCAACAACCACTAGTACATATTGGAAAGATTGCGACGTTATATTTGCAACGTTATGGACACAATTGGCCATACTGTCAAAAAATAGAGGAATTGTTTTTTCTCCATACTGCATGATAACCTCGCTCTTGCAATTTACTACTAAAAACGTCGCTCTTGAGACAACGTTCAGAGGACGTATCTCTTGCAACGACGCCAAATTTTTATCTCACTTGCGACGTTGGTCAAATATTCGTCGCACTTGCGACGTTGTGGACACTAGGCTTTCCCCACCCTAACGATCACCCACTATTTGACCAAGTCAACTTTGACTTGGTCAAATATCTTCGGAATTGAGACGTTATAAAATCTATAAATATGTTGCATTTTACGGATGTTGCGACAAGTTTTCTATAATAAAGACAGTTCAAAAAGGGTATAAGGTCTTCTTGGCGCAAAAAACATGGTTTTTTTTTTTTTGTTTTTTTTTTTTTTTATCAGAATATGTCTGTGGGGAAGAATGTCAGAAATCGTTAGAGGTGGGAAAAAAATTAAATAGGGTGAAAAGGGTGATAGTAAACATTATTTCCCTTGCAAAAATTGTTGTACTAGACGTCCCAAAAGAGTTTTAATAGAAACAACTAAAAAACATTGTAGAAAATATGGACACATGGACGGGGATCAAATGAATATCGTCCCATAGTAATTAGCTACACACACACACACACACACACACACATATATATATATTCATTATCTATTTTAATATTTATTGTATTCTCAAACTTTTATACTATTTTATACATGCACTAATTTTTCATGATTGTTTGTAATTATAAAGTTAGTTTTTTCCCCTAACTTTCTGCAGAAAGCACCAAGTAGTAGCATAAATGATGTTGTACAATATGAAGAACATGAAGTAGATAATGAAGATCAAGTTAATGATCCCATGGAAGTAGATGACAATAATAACATAGTTCAAGATGATGGGACAAGTCAAATGATCCAAGACTTATTCGGTCATCCAGATGAGGATCACGGGGACAATAGTGATGGTATTTATGATGAACCTCTGATTGAAAAGGAAAATAAATGACTTTATAAAGGGTCGAGAGAAAATCTTCTCTCCACTACATTGTTGTTGGTGAACTTAAAGGTTACAAATCATTTGTCAAACACTTGTATGACACAGATCCTAAGATATGTAATATGTTTCATCACATCTACATAAAGGTTGACTTTTCCCCATTTTTTTAGTGTTAATTAATGTGTAAAATAAAAATTCAATATTTACAATTACTATTATTTACATTAACTATTTATTTTTTATGTTTTAGATTGTTAGGTGAATTTTTGTTACCCTCGTCAAATATTTTACCTCACACATATCGAGATTTACATGACATTATGAAAGACATTGGAATGGAGTATCAAAGTATAGATGCATGTATTGATGATCATATTATATATTATGGACAACATGCGTAAAAAAAAAATTCTCGGTATGTGGTATCAATAGATATTGAACCGATCAAGTAACAAAAACGGTCCCTCGAAAGGTTCTCCGACATATTCCCATAATTCCACATTTGCAGCAACTGTTTAGGTGCCAAATCATAGCACAGTTTATGGATTACCATGCATGAAAGAGAATTGAAGATGGAATTATTTGAATGCATGTAGATGGTTATGCATTTAAGGAAATTGTTGCAAAATGGCCAGAATTTACAGATGAACCTCATAATGTTAGGCTTTCATTGGCAACTGACGATGTTAATCCATTTGGAGAGCTTTGGTCTGTTTACTCAATGTGGCCTATTTTTGTTATCAACAATAGCATTCATCCTTGGATTTCAATAAAGAGGGAGCACATAATGTTGACAATGATTATTCTAGGTATTTGTTTACATTAATTTTTCGAATGTAAATTTTTCATTTTTCTCTTTTTTTGCGTAACATATTTTATTTATGTATTTACGTAGATATACATACCATGGTAGTAATTTAGTGTGATTTAAAATAATTAGGTAAGTACTAAGTTAAAGATATTAATGTGTATGTCGAGCCTCTTATCTACGAGCTACTAAAGTTATGGGAGTGAATCACTATGTATGACATTTGTAAACCAATTGGGCAGAAGAGATTTCAATGTCATGGAATACTTTTATGGACAATTCATGATGCCCTAGGACTCCATTTTTGTGGTATGTAACATTCCATATTGCACACTTGAATAGTATATAATTAATTGAATATATCATGCATGTTGTTTAAATAATCATTTTGTATATTAATAATTCACATTAATCCATCTGTTGCAGGTCTTCAAACAAAGGGTAAATTTGCATTTCCAGTTTGTAGTCCTAAGATGAAATATTGTCGGTCAAATTTTTTAGGAAAGGAGGTGTTTGATGAGTATAGACACTTCCTCTTTAAGAACCATTAGTATCATACTACTGAAAAAAATCTTTTCATTGGGAAACAAGAGACTAGACTAAAACCACAAAGAATGACACCTCGCCTATGGAAGTTGGCATATGACAGAATTAATCCTCGAGGTACACATTTTGTTTATGTATCGTAAATGGAATCATGCTTTGAAATTTTATTTTAATTATTCAATTTATTTTACTGCATTTGGTAAATAGTGTTCTAATTTGTTTTATGCTTCATCAATGTCGTTGTCTATTTGAAGATAGTAATAATGAGCTTCCACGAGGAATTAAATTTTATCCCACTCAATTCATGAGGTTGCCTTAGTATGAGGAGCTAAAAATAGTTCATTTATTTGATGCAATGCATATCGGGAAGAATATGACATAAACAATATGGCGAATCATAGATGGCAGGAGGGATAAAGACAAAATTGTCAAAATTTGTAATGACATTTGGGAAGCCAATCATGAAATGCAAAGTGTGATCCGATCAAAAACATATGGAGACCAAAATAGCCTTCCATGGTTATTAACAAAGAAACAAAGCAATGGTGTAAAAGAGGCCATTCAAAAAATTAAATTTCCCATAGGTTTTTGTTCAAACATAAAGAATATATTAACAAAGAAAGGAGAATTTGGTGGGGTAAAAACACATGATTGACATACCTTCATTAAGGTAATTAATAGTTTTAGTATTCATATTTATATATTGGTCGTATACATTTTTTGAGATTTTTATTTTTTTTGTCTAGTTTTGAAACAAGTAACGATTCATTTTTATTGTTATAGTATGTTCTACCTCTATCTCTCCCAAATGACTTTGACAACAATGTCAAACAAGTTATATATGATCATGGAAAATACATGAGGTAAGTAGCTGCAATATATATGCAAAAAAAAAAAACAATTTTGTGTTGTACTTAATGACATATGTTTTACTTGTAATGTAATATGTATTATGTTTTGTTGAAACATGATATTTTCTTGCGTCGTGATATATAGATGGTTGTCATTGAAATAAATACCCAAAGATGATATAAAGTATTGGAAGAGAGGAATTGCTCGGCTAATGTGTGAAATGCAGAAGTATCTACCTCCAACATTTTTCAATGAACAATAACACTACCTCATACACCAAGTTGAGGAGAATGAAATGTATGGACCTGCACACACAAAGTCAATGTGGATGGTGGAGAGGCACTTGAAATCATTGAAGGATTTGGTTAGACAAAGAGCACGTCTTGAGGGTTCTATGGTGGAGGGATATATGGTATATGAATCCATGGTGTATATTAGTCAGTATCTTCCTAAATTAGTAGTGCAAGCTATGCATGTAGTGGATTGCATTTGGGATGTGAACTCCATCAAAAAATTTGAAAGGGAGCAACTCTTGGGGAAAGGTACAATGAAGAAAGTGAGAGGAAATTAAATTGTGGATATTTTTAATAACTATATTTTTTTTCTTTTTTTTGTGTATATGATCGTACTCATTTAATATTTATTCTTTTATAATTTATTAATATTTACCATGGTTATAACTAATATTTAATATTGGTGAATTGTGATTTTTTGATCGGTCAATTGCTCAAGATTGGGATGCACTACACTTATACATTGCAAACAATCTTGATTAGATGAAGGTATGGATTGATAGATGTAAAAAACATCATGGCGATAGGTTATCATGGAAAGAACTATCTGAATTGGTTAGAGAAGTTTTTCATAATGGAGATTTTGATGTTATGCAGAGGGAAATGGATTTAGCATATTGTTTGAAAGATGGAAAGACAAGCAAATTCACCCATTTTATTTAGTTATTTTATATTATATTAATGTGACCGTAGGTGTGTTTTTTTCATATTATACTTTCCACATTATATAAAATTGTTTATTATTAATTGACAATGCATATTTTATATGTCTGGCATATTCCAGTTGAAACACCACAAGACTATGTGGTGCAATGGTCATAAATTTCACATCAAATAGTTGGATGAAACCATAAAAAATTCGGATAGTGGGATAACTGTAGTATTCCAGGTCACTAATGTTTCCTCTAGGAGTGCAATACATCCTCGAGAATCTGAAAATAGATACTATGGATTTTTGAATGATATAATTGAGTGTGACTTTAATTCCTTCAAATTAGTTTTGTTCGATGTCAAATGGTATAGGTTACAAATGCATGAACATTATGAGGAAATAACTCTTATTCAACATGCCAACGTATTTCCGATGATTAAAACAACAGTTTTTTATAAAGTAAATGACCGCTATTTTTTCCAAGTCAATGTGAACAAGTTGTTTACTCAAAGGTTTTAGGTAAGAGGGATCAGTCATTTCTTGTTAGATATGATCCAAGAGGAATGCTAGTAAAGCATACCGTAGATGAAGAAGATGATATTGAAGATGAAGATTATGTAAATCTAGAGTAGGAAAAATATGGGTCAACAGATGAAGAAGATGAACCAGGCGTAGGAGACAATGAGACAGTTCTTGATGATGATATTGATGAAGATATGCTCGAAAATGACATTGATGACGAAGATTATATCATCAATCCTTTCAACATTGTTTCTGAACCATATGCTGATACATATGTCGAGTTGGATGATCAAGAAGAATATACAAAAGAAGGATGATACAAATGTTGTGTTGGTCGATGAGGTACGTAACTTGATATTTTAATTTGTATGAATTATTCTCTTTAAATAATTTTTTATGTGGGTTAATTACATGTTTTTAAGTTTTATTTCATTTTGTTTTGGTAGTTTATATGCATGATTACTAATGTTTCTTTTGTTTATTTTCTATTTTATAGATTGGGTATTTGGGAATTGAGAGTGATGTGAAGGGGGGGGAGGGGCCATATGATCTTCCACTTTCACATAGTTGTCCTTGTTTAGTAGAGAATAAATTATTCTCAAAACCAAGAGAAGTTCATTCACTCATCTTTATACTCAAAGATCACTCACAAACCCACTCTATATATCGACTCATCTCATCCTCATTTCGTTTTAATTTTATCAGTCGAATTTTAAAGGAAAAAACTATTAAAAGACATTGTACTAGGGCTAGAGTAAATGATGGGAAGCAATGACATGTGAATGGAGCCAACGTTGAAATTTTTTCAAATGTTTCTGTATGCACTGGAATTTGACATGGATATACTGTTCACATGCCTTGATGATATGGGAGGGTTTCTTGACTCAAAGATCACTCACACACCCACTATTTATATTCATCGTCTATGTTGTTCAAAACCAACATCATGCCAATTAGGCCCATGATTTTGGTCATGGCGAGAAGAAGGAGATAGATGATATTTCATATTTAAATAATGATTTCATACTTATATTCTTTATGGAGCAAAACAGTACTTAGATGAGAAAAAAAACAAAGACAAAAAATAACTTGAAGCTTGTGTGATTAATCAAGTACTTCTTTATCAACGTTATTGCATTCCCTTGCAGTACTAGTAGAAAAGGGGAAGTGAATATCAGTCATATTTTAAAGAAAACAACTAAAATACATTGTACTAGGGATAGATCAGTACATGATGGGCAACAATAACCTGTGAATGGAGCCAATGTTGAAATTCGTTCAAAATGTTCTGCATGCATTGAAATTTGACATGGATAGACTGTTTGCATTGCCTTGACGATATGGAAGGGTTTCTAGACTCAAATATTACTCACACACTCACTCTATATATCGACACATATCATCCTCATTTCGTTTTAATTTTCTCAGTCGAATTTTAAAGGAAACAACTATTAAAAGACATTGTACTAGGGCTAGAGTAATTGATGGGCAACAATGACCTATGAATGGAGCCAACGTTGAAATTTTTTCAAAATGTTTCTGTATGCACCAAAATTTGACATGGATAGGTTGTTCACATGCCTTGACGATATGGGAGGGTTTCCAGACTAAAATATCGCTCACACACCCACTCTTTATATTCATCGTCTGTGTCGTTCAAAACCAACATCATGCCAATTAGGCCCGTGATTTTGGTCGTGGCAAGAAGAAGGAGATAGATGAGATTTTGTATTTAAATAATGATTTCATACTAATATTCTTTATGGAGCAAAATAGTACTTAGATGAGAGAAAAAAAACAAAGACATAAAATATCTTGAAGCTTGTGTGATTAATCAAGTACTTCTTTATCAATGTTATTGCATGCCCTTGTAGTACTAGTAGACGTAGGGACGTGCATCTCAGTCGTATTTTAAAGGAAACAACTAAAAGAAATTGTACTAGGGCTAGATCAGTACATGATGGGAAACAATAACCTGTGAATGGGGCCAACATTGAAATTCTTTCAAAATGTTTTTGTATGCACTAAAATTTGACATGGATAGACTATTCGCATTGCCTTGACGATATGGAAGGGTTTCCAGACTCAAATATTAGTCACACACCCACTCTATATATCGATACATCTCGTCCTCGTTTCATTTTAATTTTCTCGGTCGAATTTTAAAGGAAACAACTATTAAAAGACATTGTACCAGGGCTAGAGTACATGATGGGCAACAATGATATGTGAATGGGGACAATGTTGAAATTTTTTCAAAATGTTTCTGTATGCATCGAAATTTGACATGGATAGACTGTTCACATGCCTTGATGATATGGGATGGTTTATAGACTCAAATATCACTCACACACCCACTCTTTATATTCATCATCTGTGTCATTCAAAACCAACATCATGCCAATTAGGCCCATGATTTTGGTCGTGGCGAGAAGGAGATAAATGAGATTTCGTATTTAAATAATGATTTTGTACTAATATTATTTATGGTGCAAAATAGTACTTAGATGAGAGAAAAAAAGAAATACAATAAAGAAATGATATTGAAACTTCTGCGATTAATCAAGTACTTCTTTATCCATGTAATTTCATTCCCTTGCGGTACTAGATGTGGGGACGTCATGCATATTGATCATGTTTTAAAGGAAATAGATAAAATACATTATACTAGGGATAGAGTACATGATGGGAAACAATAACCTGTGAATGGGGACAATGTTGAAATTATTTCAAAATGTTTCTGTATGATCTAAAATTTGACATGAATAGACCATTCACATGCCTTGATGATATGGAAGGGTTTCCAGACTCAAATATTACTCATAGACCTACTCTATATATCGACCCATCTCGTCCTCATTTCGTTTTAATTTTCTCGGTCAAATTTTAAAGGAAAAATCTATTAAAAGACATTGTACTAGGGATAGACTACATGATGGGCAACCATGACGTGTGAATGGGGCCAACGTTGAAATTTTTTCAAAATGTTTTTGTATGTACCGAGATTTGACATGGATAGACTGTTTGTTGGAGTTACTTCACACACACCTAGGATTTATTTTTCCTGAGGTTTTTCCTTGTTTATTAGTCATAATTAGTCATTATCCAGTCTCCTATATTTAGGGGAGAATATTCCACTTAGAGAATATTCTCTTTCAGTTGACACTTTAGTTTGACTAGTTGAGTTTAGATGTTGCATTGGTTTTGTCACCATGAAACATTGGGATTATCACCATGCTAATGTGCACTTTCCTTGGGATCATCGCCATACTAGTGCATTACCCTTGATTTCCTTATTTAAATCCTTACTACTCTTTGTTCAGTCAGTTAACTGAAGACTAATTAACTAGTTAACTCAATTAGGTGGAATTTCACTCCTGTAATTGTCTGAGAGACTAGACTAGGTGAAAGTTCACTCTTGTAACTATTGGTGTGTGTCTAGATCACTCTATACCACCACTATGGCTCATTAGTTACTCATGTATCCTATATCTATTGTAAATTATTCACTCTTTGAGTGTGGAATACGGTTAATTAGAATTCTTTCATTATTTCTCTCCTTCTTCTTCTTTATCCAATTCTCTCTGAAAATGTGTGTATTATTGTTTAAATAGATATATTCTATGCATTTTCAACACATTTACATGGTATCAGATCCAACGAACTTCTAAGAAAAAGCTACACCAAATTATTTTTGCAGGTATTGAATATTGAAGAACGCAGAAAAGATGGAATTTATGTTTTACTCACCGATAATACTTCTCACACCTCATAAAAATTTGGAGTGGAAGACAAAGATTCTAATTCTTCTTAGAAGTAGAGGATTATACCAAATAACCATAGCAATGGAAGTAGAGCCTAATTCTATCAATGAGAAAAATGACTTTCTCAATAAATAAGATATGGCCATAGGATTTATCTGCTTGTCTATTTCTCCAAAAATTCTCCACCAAGTATGTGATGTCACACAAGAATTCACTTCAAATGAATTATGGACCAGATTGGAGTTTCTATTTGGTAATAAAGAATATTTTGAAGATTGCATGCAGGGGATTGGAAAGATAGAGCCAGAAGAGAAGCCATCAGAAGATCAAACATTTTATTCTAAAGAGTCTTATACACAAGTATTTGCACAAATTTGTATTCGATTAATTGAAGATGATATCTACTCCATTTCAAATTTGTTTTATGAATTTCATGTGGAAGATATATGGCATGCAGACACTTTTCCATGCGCAATGCATGCATCTCAGGAGACAAAAAGGGAGTCATGCACATCAAACTCAATTCTGATATTTTCTTATCATAATTTGCAGAAACAAATTGGATATTTGAATTCCTCTCGGGAAAATATCCAATTTCAAAAAACAAATCACCCGAAATGGAGTCTGGAAAGTGAAGTTATGATCTTTTTAAAATCAACAAAATTTCAACATTTTTTCGAAAACGGTCGCACGGTTTTCAAAATTTCATCCAAACTTTATTTGGATATTATTCATTACAGGAAGATAAAGTGGATATGTGTGGACATCTCAATGGGGCATTTATTTCATCAGATCCATGCAGACATATACATATTCAATAAAATCTTCAATGAGCACAAACTTGCACAGTTGCGAAGTCTTTTTGGAGTGAAGGACAAGGTTGCTTAGCAACTGCTTTTTGTTCCTTCTCATTTTTTTTTTACATGCATTGTAATTTGAGGGGGGGGGGGTTGATGTTCCCATGAGTTTTTCCCTCTTTCCTCATTTATTTCAGTGTATCTTTTGTATTTGGGTACCTAACATGGCCTTGTTGTCGTGACCCATTATTTATTTTCACCATAGTGATGTTCAGGGGGGGTGTTGGAGTTACTTCACACACACCTAGGATTTATTTTTCCTAAAGTTTTTCCTTGTTTATTAGTCATAATTAGTCATTATCCAATCTCCTATATTTAGGGGAGAATATTCCACTTGGAGAATATTCTATTTTAGTTGACACTTCAGTTTGACTAGTTGAGTTGAGTTTAGATGCTGCATTAATTTTGTCACCGTGAAACATTGGGATTATCACCATGATAATGTGCACTTTCCTTGGGATCATCACTAGACTAGTGCATTACCCTTTATTTCCTAAGTTAACTCCTTACTACTCTCTGTTCAGTCGGTTAAGTGAAGACTAGTTAACTAGTTAACTCAACTAGGTGGCAGTTCACTCCTGTTACTGCTTGAGAGACTAGACTAGGTGGCAATTCACTCTCGTAACTGTTGGTGTGTGTCCATATCACTCTAGACCACCACTATGTCTCAGTATTTACTCATGTATCCTATATCTATTGTAAATTATTCACTCTTTGATTGTGGAATATGGTTAATTAGAATTCTTTCATTCTTTCTCTCCTTCTTCTTCTTTCTCCAATTCTCTCTGCAAATGTGTGTATTATTGTTTAGCTAGATCTATTCTATGAAGGTTCAACACATTTACACTGTTCACGTGCCTTGACGATATGGGAGGGTTTCCAGAATCAAATATCACTCACACACCCACTCTTTATATTCATTGTCTATATCATTCAAAACCAACACCATGCCAATCAGGCCCATGATTTTTGGATGTGGCAAGAAGAAGGCGATAGATGAGATTTTGTATTTAAATAATGATTTCGTACTAATATTCTTTATGGAGAAAAATAGTACTTATATGAGAGGAAAAAACAAAGACATAAAATAACTTGAAGATTGTGCAATTAATCAAGTACTTCTTTATCGACTTTATTGCATGCCCTTGCAGTACTAGATGTGGGGATGTGCATCTTGATTGTATTTTAAAGGAAACAACTAAAATACATTGTACTAGGGATAGAGTACATGATGGGAAATAGTAACCTGTGAATGGGGCCAACCTTGAAATTATTTCAAAATTTTTATGTATGTATTGAAATTTGACATGGATAGGCTATTCACATGCCTTGATGATATGGGAGGGTTTCCAGACTCAAAGATCACTCACACACCCACTCTATATATCAACCCATCTCGTCCTCATTTTATTTTAATTTTCTCGGTCAAATTTTAAAGGAAACAACTATTAAAAGACATTGTACTAAGGTTAGAGTACATGATGGGCAACATTGATGTGTGAATTTTCACCAATTTTGAATTTTTTTCAAAATGTTTCAGTATGCACTGAAATTTGACATGGATAGACTATTTGTATGCCTTGACAATATGGGAGGGTTTCTAGACTCAAATATCACTCATAGACCCACTCTTTATATTCATTGTCTATGTCCTACTTCTTCGACCATGATCTTTCCTAATGATGATAAATTCTTAGAGGCCATGACCTTTTTAGATAGTCCTTATCATTAGAAATTTAATTATTAAATAGTCAAGTGGATGAATAGTATTCATATATTTGAGAAATCAAAGGAATTCTTGAATTCCTAGGATCCAAGTTCAATAAATAGGGAAAGAGACCATCAATAGATGATAACCCTAACCAAGAAGAATCACTTAATTGTCAAAAGTTGAGATATGAGTTGAGAAAGTAGAAGGCACCCACCTTCAATGGGATTGTTGAAAGAGGAAATAGAGCATAGACTTGATTGGTTAACATTGAAGGACGCATGATGCTATATGAATTCAACACCTCAGAGAAGACTATTTTTTTATCAACTAATTCAACACCTCTATGTTATTATTTTACTTTGATGACTTGCCCTATGGCATTAATTCATAAGTGAATCATATATTAAATTGAAAATTATTCACAAATTTGAGGGACACTATGAGTTATTGATGATTCATTTTAGTTTGAGGGACACTAAGATCCTATGATATATACTCAGTGCACAAAACCTCCTAATGGAGTCCATATCCAACTCTGATGCTAAAAACCCCTTAGATAGGGCTTGTGTTATGGTTTGCAGGTGTTTTTCATGGTGATTGATCCTAAGAAGTGATGTTTAGGGAATAAGGTACAAGTTTTTTCCTCCCCTAACCATGGAATTTGAGCTCAAGAAGGTTCAGTTAGGGCTTAAGACCCTTCTTTCTCCCTTTACCATGTTAATCCCTCAAGACCTATTTCTATTGTACAAAACCTACTCATGGAACCATATCCTGCTTTGGATTCTAAAGAACACCAACTACACCCCTGAGAACCATTCCTAATGGGGGGTATGACAAATTTTTATTTATGGAATACATTTTGGTTTAATCATGGTACTTGTATCCCTCAAATAGTCCAAAAATAACCTACAAGGGTCTTATGTGATGGCTCAAGGACTCGTCCAACACTATATCCTGAGAAGTTTTGTCTGTTGTAGTTGTTGTTCATAGAATTTAATCCTAAGAATTTTCACTTAGGGAACACATCTCTTGTTTCCCTCCCATATTGAGTTTGGTTAGACCTCGAGACCCATTCTTGGTTCAAAACTAACTTATTCATGGTGCCCAAATTCCACTTGGAGGTGAATTGTTTCCCTCCCTTGACCATGGTTAAGGGATTGAGGCTTGTTTCCCTACAACAACCATGGTCAAGGCCCCAAGACCCATACGTAGTATGAAAAACATATAAATGGCACTCATGTCCAAATATTAGGCCAAAGACATTGAAGTGACAACTTGTGTCATGGTTTCTAGGCATTGTTCATGGCACATGAGCTTGAGAAGGTTCAATTATGGCTTAAGTCCTTTACTACCCCCTTAACCATTTTTAGGTGTTAAGACCCATTTCTAGGGAATAAAACCTACTCATGGCACTTGTATCCTACTTTTATGACTTCAAGGAAGCCTTACAAATAAGTGATGTGTTATTTAAGGCCTCTCTACCCATCCTTACTGCAAAAAACCTCCCAATGGTGTCCTAGTTATCCAACTCTAATGCTAAGGACCCCCTAGAGAGGGATTGTGTTGTGGTTTCTAGGTGTTTTTCATGATTATTGAACCTAATAAGTGACATTTATGGCCCTTATATCCCACTCAAGTGCTACAAAACCCTAACCATGATGTACCGACCAATAACTATGCCATGTGTGGAACTGAGACATGTTCTTTTTTAGGTCCTTTGTTGTGGTTTAATCATGGAACTCATATCCCTATAGTATGCCAAATATACCCTTTGAAGTTCATGTGTCATGGTTCAAGGATGATTTCAATGACATAACTTGAGAATCTTCATGGTTTTTCTTTTTGGTGCTTGACTCGAGACTCTTCATTTAGGACATAAAGCCATTATTTCTCTCCCTTGAAATTGGTTAGACATTAATACTAATTATTGGTTCATAAATAACCTAGTCATGGATCCCATATCCAATTTGGACATTAATGACACCCCTTCATTGATATGTGACCCAATCCTTCTCTGAGATCCTCCTTCTTATCTCTTCTTGGGATGGTTTGGGTGCTAAATATCTAGCAATGGTAGCTAAATCTAGACCCTTTCCATTCACTCCTTTCACTTTTTCATTAGGAGTGTTGGAAACAATATTGATCATGTAAGGAAACTCAACCACATAGTTGTTTAAGTCACTAGGTCCATCCTTGTTAATCTCACTGATTTGTTGAAAAACTTCTTTGGATACCATGCAAGTATTTTGATCATATGGTAGGCCACAAGGATTGCACCATGGTAAAATTTCTTGGTCAACCACATTGTTGGCACCCAATGGAGCTGGAACTCCTTGATTTTATTAAGGTTGCACAGACTTATCCCAACCATTATTTCCCCTTGGTTGAATTTGTCTTGTTGTTTTTTCCTTTCTAATTACATAATCTTGTTTTGCATGGCTTGATTTTTTTGTTGATGTGTTTCTATTTGTTTAGAAAATAATAGATTATTATTATTATTATTATTATTATATATATTGTTGGCACAGGGGCATACGCAGGGTTCAATGCTTCAACAACACACCAACAAAACCCTAACTATCGGCCCTTTCAGTAACACCTGTGAAGTAGGCAAAGTCTCACCCAAGGTAGAGGCGGAGGGGGTTACAGGACTCAGGTGTCTGTAATCAAGCTGGGACACAGATATATGATTAAAAAACTTCACAAGTACCTTAATAACACTTAGAATATGATATGCACCAGCTCATTAGCTTTATTAACATTGCAAAACAAACCCTAAGATAGATCGGCACAGTAACTTAAGTACTTCAACCACTTAGCATACAACACAAAGTAGATCTAACATTCATTTTTCCTTACCACATGTGAAGAACTAAGCATCTATAAGTTTATATAACATACATAATATGCAAAGTAGATTCACAATATAAAAAACATGGCACAAAGAAACCAAAAGACACAAGATATACGTGGTTCACCCCGGTGTGGGGCTATGTCCACCAACTTCTTCATCTTATTTATTAGTCTCCAATCTCTTACATTCATCTTCTCTTGTGCACTAAACCACAGAGCCAAGCTTCGCAGAGGAAAAGAGATCTACGCATTGAGCACCTGATCCTCCTTCCCAAAATTAGGTCAAGGCACAAAGCCAACTCCTTTATAAATAACAGAGCCTTACATACACATTATGTTGCACAAATCACTCATAACTACTTGCACTTAGCTACTTAGACTTCTCTCTCTAAGTCTCTTACATCGCTTCTTCTCTCTCGACTGCTTTCTACAATATATTCTTACTTATTTAAACTTTTACAATGAGTCCTAAACATGAGTAAACCCATGGGCCGACATCCCATAATTCATTACAAAAAACCTAATGAACCCCTTGTTGGGTCCACAAATCCCACAAAACAAGTGAGATCCATGATCTCAGCTCCACCTCGGTGCTCCTTCCTCGATCACTGTGTCAAAGTCCAAAAAGTGGTCAAACCTGACCAAGATTTCCTCAGAACTTGGTTGAGGGCCAGCAGGCCCCCAACACTCACCTATGACTCGTCCCGAGTCACTCGGGTCTAGGAAACACTAATTTGAAGGCCTCTAGCTGGGGCTTACTGGAACAGGTCTTCTTTCTTGCCGAAGGTTTCTGCGAAGAAACCTTCCTCTTCTGCAGTGTTTCAATAGGGGGATATTTCGACGGTGTAGCTTCGCCTTCTCCTTGCTTTTCTCCTTCATCCCCTCCTCATTTTCCATATTCTTGGTCTTCTCCTCCTCCTCCTCCTGTGGGTGAGACAGATCCAATTTCTTCATAGGCGTTGTCATCCTCATCATTCAATATATTGTGGGCTTCCTCCTTTTTCTTCTTCTTCATTGCACTAGATTGTCCAACATGCTTGACCTGGGTGACCAAGGGGCTTCCTATGATGTCGGGGTCAGAGATTTCTACATCATCGACCGGTACAAGGAACTCCTCCGTCCACTCCTTCGTGATCTACTCCATTTCGTCGTCTATTATATTGTAATATGATTACAACTCTTCCTTGCTCTCATCTCTGTGCATAGTGATATATATAAAATGATGATCCGCACGGAACTTTGCAAAATGTCGGTACTAGTGCAAGGTATGTGGTGTCATGCATGGAAAGGATTCAATGGAAACCTTCAGTTGTTGATAATACGCATGGACCACAATGTTTGACTTTCATTGCTTCGACATATCGTTGGTGTACCACAAGGTAGAGAACCTAGCGGCCAATGACTCTAATGGTTTGATCTCCGGGAAGGTGGCTCCTTCCGACATTTTCCAAGCGGCAAATGCAATCAATACGAGAAGCTAGCTAAAGTGGAAATCGTATCCCTGATCCTGAGCTTCACGACAGTCTTTCTTGAGCTCATTGACAAGGTAACTCATCCAATTCATTTGTATTCCCTCCATGCACTTTCCTGCGATGTCCACCACGAACCCAGTGACCTGTGTGGAGTGATTATCTCTTACGAACTTGAAAACTGTGAGTTGGAAAGTGCGATGCACTGCATCATCCTGGATAGATGCTACCTTGTAGCCTAGCTTCCCTTTTTCAACTTCTCCATATGATTCCTTGATACGCTGGGCTAGGGAGTGATCCGAGGTCTTCCCTAGGTAAAATTGTTGAGGGTCGGGTCCCTGCATGCTCAATCCTATAATCAGGTGGATCAGTGTCGGATCCATAATAATCTGTTGGTCGAGCCACAGGTATCCACCATTGTAGCATGAAAAGAGTATTTTAACGCAAGCGTTAACCTCCTGGTGTTGGCCAAAATGGGGAATATGCATCACATTAAGTATAGTGGATTGTGCGAGCTCCTTAATCCAAGGTCGGAAGACCAGGTGAGGCTTCTTCCCAGTGGTCTTCTTCAAGTATCTGTGAGGTGTGAGCATCGCATAATTCTATCTATCTCCAAGGTTGAAGTCACTATTCTTCAGTAATGGGATCTGTCCCAACTGACTCCCAACTATGTGTATTCCTTTCGGGATGTACGCGGTGATCAAAGTGTACTCAAAGTCCCATGGGATGTTGTCATGGTTAACCACGCTAGCCAAAGGCGAGGTATAATCTGGTAATATCGATGGGATCTTCTTCACATTCGACATATCTCCGTGATTCTTACTCCATTGCTCAGTTGTCGGGTTAGTACAACCAGAACATCGTCCAATCGAAGGGGAATCTTCTAGTCCCTTAGTCGATGATTCTCATACTCCTTCAGACATAAATTTATCAACCATAAACTTCTTAAGAACCTCCTCGACAAACTTCTCTAACTCACTGCGTTTGCCCGACATTCTCAATTTAAATAGGAAGGTAGGGTTAGGAGAACAAACAGGTGGAGTAAAAAATAGATGGAGAGGTCTGATAACATGACTCAACACACAATCACTTCTCTTCTTGTCCTGACGCAGTGTCTGACGGGTTAAATAAGAAGTGGTCCTGACGCAGTGTCTGACGGGTTAAATAAGAAAGTGTCGTAACTTATTCTTCCAATGGGAAGGAATGATTCCATTAATGTGAATCTGTCTGTTATGGCGCAGTATCAACATCCCAAACATGGTCCATCTGCCCATAAATTTGTTTCCTAGCCATTATGGAGCATTGTTCTAACAGTCGGGGTGCTTCCAACGGTCATATAGCTTCACCGGGGTGAATTCCCATTTTGTGTGGTTCTGTTGTTCTAGCGAGGTTCAAATCCTACAAACTTGCCTCCTGCGAAGTCTTCCATGTAACTTCATGTATATTTTCCAACTTTGATTTCTTCTTACTAAGCTTCCTTGCCTTATTTCCTGTGATTTGAGTCTCTCTAACTATTTATGTAGTTCTCTTTCCATTCTTATTCGTATCTTCTCCTAGCGTAGTGACTTCACATTGTTGAGGTGCTCTCAAAGGGTTCGAAGTTAATACCTCTTCTCTTATTAATTCCTGGGTGGGTTTTCTTCTTTCTTGCATGGATAGGTCCTTCAAACCTTCTTGCGTTCTTTCAACTTCGACAGCTAATTATAATGCATTTTGTTTCTTCGACTTAACTTCTCGTTCTTCTATTAGTCGATCTATTTTTCTAGGTATGAAATCCCTTAGTTCTTGTTTCTTATTTTTTGTGGCTTCTTCCTCTTCTTTCCTTCTGATCTAATCCTTCTCAATACAAGTCTTTCCTAACAAAAGTGGGAACGGGGCATTGTTCTCAACAAACTTAATGACTTCAAATTCCTCTTTAGTCGGTGTTCCATGGATGATAACAGGTACATTAGTAACTCTTCCACATAGGGTTATCATATTTCCCTTGAACAAGCCTATCCTTCCTAATGAAGGTACCACAATAGGCTTTCCCAAAATTTCCCAAGTGTCTTTTGTCATAATATTCACTTGTGTTTCCTCATCCAAGACACAGTCTATTTCGAAGTCTCCTATTCTTTCATTTATGCGATGTTTTTCCTTCAAGATCTCTAGTAAACTGACATCTTTGTGATCATTCATCGTTTCTTTCAACTATGATAATATAGTTTGAGATTTTTCTGACTCATTCTCTTGATGATTCTCTAACATGATCTTATTCTCTTGACTTCCTTCATAGTTTTCTTGTGTCATGTTCATTTGTTCGACTTTAGCAATTATCCTTGGACAATCCTCAACTTCATGACCAACAATTTTACAATAAAGACAAATAGGGCATGTACCAGGGAATTCCTTAGAAATATGTCCTAGTCTTTTGCAGTTATAACATAGTGTCAATCCTCTCTTTCTCTTGTAATTTCCCCAACTTCTCCTGTACTGCGCACTAGGATCACAGTGTTGGACCTGCAATCTGAAAAAGTTCTTTCTAGGTTCTTGCATCCATTTATTAGTCCAAAAATTCTTTCTATGCATAAGAATAACATATCTTTCTTCATTTCTATCAAATTTATTCAGATCATGTATTTCTTCCAACTGTGCTCTGGCTTTCAGACTAGGACAAAATCTATTAAACATGCCTAAATTCATGCTTTCGAAACAAAAACTTTTGCTTATCTTACTCTTATCAAAGCACAAAGATTTACCTCTTTTAAGATCTTACCTCTTTTCTTTAGATCAGGTTTCTTTCTTAGCACAGAGCTTCACAAGTCAAGTAGAGTATTGTGCACTACAACAACCAATCTACGTACAAAGCTTCTCTTTTCTTTACCTCAGTTCCCAGCAATCATAGTTGTAGGTCTTGACAATGGAACTATTTGTTGGCACAGGGGCAGACCCAGTGTTCAAAGCTTCAACAATGCAATAACAAAACCCTAACTACCGACCCTTTTGGAAACACCTGGGAAGCAGGAGAATTCTCACCTGAGGTAGAGGTAGGGGGGGTTACATGACTCAAGTGTCTATAACTAGGTTGGGACACAGATCTGTGAGTACAACACTTTGCAAGTACTTTAATAACACTTAGAAAATGATATGCACCAATTCATTAGTTTTATTAACATCATAGAAAAAACCCTAATATAGATCGACGCAATAACTTAAGTACTTCAATCACTTAGCATACAACACATATTATATCTAACATTCATTTGTTCTTACCACAGGTGAATCACTAAGCATCTATAAGTCTATCTAACATACATAATAAGAAAAGTAGATTCACAATATAAACAACACAACACAAAGCAACCAGAAGACACAAGATATATGTGGTTCACCCCAGTGTGGGGCTACATCCACCAAATGCTTCGTATTGTTTATTAGTCTCCAATATCTTACATTCATCTTATCCTATGCACTAAGCCACAGAGCCAAGCTTCGCAGAGGACAAGAGATCTATTCACTAAGCACCCGATCCTCCTTCCCAAAATTAGGTCAAGGCACAGAGTCAACTCCTTTATCAAGCACAAAGCCTTACATACACATTATGTTGCACAAAGCACTCAGAACTACTTGCACTTAGCTACTTAGACTTCACTCTCTAAGTCTCTTACATCGCTTCTTCTCTCTCGACTGCTTTCTACAATACATTATTACTTATTTATACTTTTACAATGAGGCCTAAACATGGGTAAACCCATGGGCCGACATCGCATAACCCATTACAAAAACCTTAATGAACACCTTGTTGGGTACACAAAGCCCACAAAACAAGTGAGATCCACAATCTTAGCTCCGCCTGGGTGCTCCTTCCTCGATCACTATGTCAAAGTCCAAAACATGGTCAAACCTGACCAAGATTTCCTCAAAACTTGGTCGAGAGCCAAAATATATCAATTATATATATTATATTAAATAATATATAATTGATATATATTAATTATACTAAAAACATTAAAAAACATAAAAAACATAAAAAAAAAAATTTCAAATTGCATAATGAGCTCGCACCCATTCACACACAACAACACTAGAGCATCATTCACTAGTGATCTCGCACCCATCTACTAGCAGAGTGAAACCCCCAAAACCCTGCCATTCCCATCTACTAGTTGCAGAGAGAAACCCCCCGAGACCCCGCCATTCTAGCCCAACAAGAGGGAGGAGAGAAAGAGGGAGGAGACAACCTCATGCAGTGGTGCAAAACCCGCGAAATACAACCACCATTCGAGCCCAGTGAGAGGGAGGAGAGAACCCCCATGCAGTGGAGATAAGGAGGCCCTACACCACAACTAATTGTGACAGTCCATCCCAACACACTTGATCAAGTGATGCCGAGACTAAGGGCGAGGGAGAGGATGGTGAGTACCTTTGCACACTTGAATTTACATTGCTAATTCAAGAATAGTCTTTTTGTGTTTACAAGTTTGTGTTAGTTCCATTTTTCTGTTGGAAGGAGATAAAAATATCACCTTCTTCTCCCCTTCCCATACTTGCCTCAAACCCTGGTAGTCTTCCTCGTCGAGACACTAAAGGAAGGATGTGAATTTGATGGTTTGGAAACGAGAGCTATCACTAGTCTGGTGTATATATATAAATAACAGATTTTTCCCCTCTCATGAGGTAAGCCTATATCGTTACATGGTTCTCCAACTAATTCCATGCCTCCACTTGGAAATTCTAGGCATTGCAATACCAAAAGAGGAGAACCAAGTAGCAACAAAAACCACCTGCATGAATATAGTGAAAAACTTGAAATTAAACCTTCAATGGAAATATTAGGAAAGGAACCCACGACCACAAAAATTATTATGGTTTTTGAAGCCCCAAGATATGAATTAGATGTGTTTAGGATAACCTCCCATACCCATAAAACAATGTTGAAATTCATCTCCAAGAAAAATATCAATTTATGATGTTCTTCTTAATAATTATGGTAGTAAATATCATATAGAGGATCCTCATATAATTGTCCATTGACAATGAGTTGAAAAAGACTCCCCTTCTTAGGGTTCTATCCAATTCTATTATTTCAATCCTTAAAGATTATGCTCACCACCCCCATCAATATCTTTTTTGTGTTGCACAAAACTATAGTAGCTTGTTAAGAACCAATGACCTGAATACAAAATACCACAATAGTGTCAAATATATCTGAATACAATCACCACACAAGATATATGAAACAATATAGAAAACCACCACTTTATTATATCAAAACCCTTGGGGTAGGGAAACAACATACAATGGAGCCTATTATGGAAGGGATCCTCTCCTATTCACTGGCCTCTTCGAGAGGGCATCCTCCTATTAATATACCACTCAAATACAATATTTTTCTTCATTTCCCAGTACATTGTTTGAACTTCTTTATATAGTTCTACCCTCACCTAAGAACATTCTAGAGGAGGAATCTTCTAGCACTAGAAACTTCTAATAAGTCTTCTTACATTTATTATATCTAACTACCCATTTATTATATTTAACTACAATAGTGGGCCTTATTTAATAATACAATGGACCTAGTCCACCTTACATTGAATGGTCTCCACTATTATCATTATGGGCCTTCTGCCCCCCCCCCGCCCCCCAACTACCTCTCTAGCTACCTAACATTCCATCCCCCTTATGAAAGCATTGTCCTCAATGCTTGATGTACAACCATATACCAGGATCCCATGGATAAGTGTGGACCATAGTGTTGAAGTAGAATAGAGAACCAGGGTCCCATTGAGAAATGGAAGCCACCATGCTGAAGTAGTCCAATCGCCATTGGAAACCAGGGTCCCATGTCCACTTTCTCATGTGAACTCCACACGAAATATATCAGCACCCAATAAGCAACTGAAAATGATGCTCTGAATACTGACACCTATCATGTGGATCCAAATAAGAATATCCATCCACATAGTGGGAAAGGGTCAAAGATGAATCTGGAAGGAACAATATTGTTGTATAATATGTAGTTTGGACACTGGTAATCATAAATAGCTCCTGATGTGTCACATTGATGTGATCTACAGAAGGTGGAGTAGAGTCATCAAATAAAAGATGGAAGTAGTTTTCATCCTAGAAATGACAACTATCCATATACCAATCATCACAATCAACCTCAAAATCATACAAAGTATATATTTCTTGATTATATTCATCCCTGATGTCCACCATAAGAAATATCTCCTGCATGATATCCAATGAATCTTGAATACTATGAAAACTATCATTGAGGCCATCTGCAAGGTCATGCAATATGTCATGCAATGTGCCACACAATGTGTTATACAATTGGGCTTTGAATGCTTAAGTGATCTGTAGAATTTGTTAGAGGGTTTGAGAGGAAATATCCATTGGAAACACCACATAAAATATACCAAAAAAAAGGTCTTAAAATAATTTATTCAATGACATTGATCTGGTAACAATCTGAGCATCCTATGAAAAATTATGAACTTTGCAGTCCCACCGCCGTCATGAAAAACCCAAAAAATATCTGATTTTAAATCAACGATATCTTCACTTCCAGAGCTCTGATTTGGATGATTTGTGTTTTTTAAATTGGGTGAAATTGTGAGAGGAACTCATATCTGCAATTTGTTTTGAAAAATTCAACCTCAAATGCTACATAAATTAGAAAAATCAAGCAGCCGTCTGCGGAAAATAAACCCTGAAAATTGCATATTTTAAAATGAAAATAACTTGACTGCTCAGACTCTATTTTAGACTATTTTGTTTTTTTAACTTGGGTGTTTTTTTGAGAGGAACTCATATCTACAACCAGTTTTTGAAAAAAAAACACCAAAACCTACATAAATCATCCAGAATGTCGTGACCCTATTTTTTTTTCCGAAAAAATAAATATGCAAAAAAACATTTGCTCACACTTCCTGCCAAGGAAAGTGCTCTGACACCACTTGTAAGAACCAATGAACTGGATACAAAATAACACAATAGTTCCAAATATATCTGAATACAATCACCACACAAGATATATGAAACAATATAGAAAACCACCACTTTATTATATCAAAACCCTTGGGGTAGGGAAACACCATACAATGGATCCTATTATGGAAGGGATCCTCTCTTGTTCACTTGCCTCTTTGAGGGAGAATCCTCCTATTGAGATACCTCTCAAATACAATACTTTTATTCATTTCCCATTACATTGTTTGAACCTCTTTATATAGTTCTACCATCACCTGAGAACATTCTAGAGAAGGAATCTTCTAGAAGTAGAACCTTCTAAGAAGTCCTCTTGCATTTATTATATCTAACTACCCATTTATTATATAGAACTACAATAGTGGGACTTATTTAATAATACAGTGGAACTATTCCACCTTACATTGAATGGTCTCAACTATTATCATTATAGGCCCTCTGTACCCCCCCCCCCCCCCCACTACCTCTCTAGATACCTAACATAATCAATATCTTGATCCTCTTGGACTAGAGAAAATTTATCCATAACAATCAAATGTATGTGGTCCATAATTGGAGTTACCATGTGAGACCTTCAAATGCCTTACATACCATTTCTTTTTGTCACCCTCAATACAAGCAATTGGAAACTAATGATTCAAAGAAATAGGACTTCCCAACAACATGATATACCAGATCTATTGAATCCAACCTAAAATAGTATAGGAAATTCCTAGAAGAAAACAAGAAGCAAACTAATTGGAAAAATAATCTAATGAAAAAGAACAAGTAGGAAAATATGGAAGGGGAAGTTATAGTGATCAAACTTACAAAATTGGGGAAGACTTGAAAATTTGGAAGTGATCTTTTTCTTATTTGAAAGCCATTGGAAAGGTTCTTAAAACCTAATTGTCTTCTTAAATAAATATTATAGGGCCTTAGATATATTTTCCAATGCTTTATCAACCCAAGTCTTGATGTAACCCATCATGGGTCCCATTGGGACCTCCTATTTCACACTTAAGAAAAATATTTCATTATGGAATTTGCTTAATTCTATGCATTTCTCTTGAATCAATCAATTAATCTGAGAATTCTCAATAACTAAATCACTAAGCCATCATTTTATCTTCTTTTTAGAGAAGTTGGTATATCATTGATTCAAATATTTGGTCAAATAAATAATTTTGGTGTAAAGGACAAAGAATTTGCTCATCAATTCCCATAGATCCATCAACAACTCCATTTTTTTTCAATTTTGGTTGCAGTTGTCTCCCTAACCCCCTAAAATAACCCTTGGGCTCATTTTTCTATGGAAATTATCTTGGGATTGTCTTCAAATTGTTCATATGGTGTCCTAAGGGCCAATGGTTACATAAAAAATGGTTTAGGAATCAATGTAGATTCCAAATATGTTATCCTCCTTTTCAACTTGGTGTTTTCTTGTACTTGCTCCAAATTGGATTGCGTAAGAATACACCCCATGGCATCATGCAACTTAATGGATCCCTTTGACCCTAATTCTTTAACATTTAACAAGGTATTGATATTTTCCAAAAGCTTCTTATCCATATGGACTCTCATTTCCATCTAGGTTCTAGTCTTCTTAATGACATCCCAATTCCTCATATGCATTTTTTCTTTCAATGTTGGATATTTTAGGGATTTCTCAAGGTATTAGATTTCCCTCATTCCTATATAAGTTGGAATAAGTGAAGGGTACTAAATTATCCTTGATTTTGTCCTCTACCTATTATACTTCTTTTCACACCACCATATATATCAATATTTCTTGAAGGTTTAAAAGATCAACATCATCTTAGAAGAGAATGCAATATCATATTGCTCTACTTCTATAGAGACTACTCTCTCTATGTTTTAAAAGACAACTACATGATACTACACTTAAATGACAAATTCCAACACTTGATGGTTTTAGGATTCATTTCATATTTGGTTTATCAACTTGAAATTAAAATTAGATACTTTGCAGCTAGTACCTTGAGTCAAATACAAATATGAAATTAGGAATAATTAACATATCTACTAGAATTGTGGGTTTGTTGTTGCATATTTCTCAAGAAACCAAACTCATAAACTTTCCATTCAAGAAATCCCATCAATCTTTTGAATGCTTAGCTCATAGCTCAAACACTAAATTAGAATTATATTATTTCTTTTTTTCCACTTTCCAAGGAAAAACTAAAACCTCTCTTTGTTTTACTTCTTTTGATTCCTAAAAACACTCCTCCCAACTTGCATATCGCCTATCCTTTATGATCTATGTATCCATTTCTTTCTTCTTTACATTTAGAGTTCCCTTATGTTGGATTACTGAGAGGGGGGGGTGAATAAGTAATAGCGCAATTATAATCATTTTTAACCAAATAATCCAAGTTTTAGATCAATGTAGAATTATTATCCAATAATGAGCAATAAGAAATGAACAATCACACACATACACAGTACACCAATGTTTTACGTGGTAACCCAAAGTGGGAGAAAACCGCAAAATGTTTTTTCTTATATGTCTTGAAGAATTACATTCATTGGAAGCACCAAATTCCTTTGTTTTCCAGTTGCAATTGGACGGAGGCTCCAACCCCCTAGTTTATCAAGCTACAACCTGAGGGAAGATCCAACTCCCTCATTCTATGGCTACAACCAGAAGGAGGCTACAACCCCCTATGTTCTCTGGCTACAACCATAAGGTGGCTACAACCACTTGTCCTTACCTCGTCCAACCACCCTGAAGTATAAGTAGAATGGTGGAACCACTCACAACCTGTCACTGTGAGATATATTGGTGTACAACTATATCAACCTGTGCCACTGACCTGTATCCAATCTGTACAACTTCCCTGTAATCAATTTGTACCTGAATTGAACATGTATATACAAAATACAACAGGTATGAGACCTGTAGCGCTGCAGCTCGTGTATGTACGTGCCCTATATATTATGCAACCCACTTATGTACGAGCCCTAACTTTTATGCAGCCTACATATGCCTTCTGGAACTAGATTTTCCTTTCACTTGAAAACTTCTGACCCTCTGTAACTTCTTTCACATAGATCTGTAACCTGTCATTGTATCCAGACTGTAATTGTAGCCTGTGCATGCATTCTCATACATAACATTTACTCAATACAAATATGTCTCTCTAGTCATGTGTCATATAGGTGTGTGAAATCACGAACAAGTATACTTTCCTTCACATGATCTTAGTCATCAAACACTTTTTGATATTCAGCCTCTCAATACATCAACAAATACAAGATCTCAACCATGTACCATAAAAACCCTTAGCCATATGCCAAGAAATACAAGATGTGCCTCAACAGGAAGTATCAATGATGAATATATCAGCAGTGTGTTTCAGTAGATCTGACTCATGCATAAGATTCCATGTAGATACTAGTCTCTCTAGAGGGAATCCTCAAATCTCCATTTCCATTCCTCATGCATATATCAAAATCCAACTATTCATAGAAATAAGACATACTTTTTGAACCAATGGATGGATCTGATGTATCTTATCACTTTAGAACTTCCTGAGAGCTTGATCTCAGAATCTAGAACCTCTGCCTCTTCATCTTCTCAAGTTTCCATGGCTTTACCAACATGTACTCACCATGTACACAACCAACCCGCGTACGTATGCTCCCTATACACAGACAACCTGTGTACTGTATGCACCCTATACACAGACAACCTGTGTACGCCTAAGAAAAAAGGTTTTTCTGTAAATCCGATAATTTCTTCGTCAACACTTCGTGTTACCTCAGACGTTCGCCACTTCAAATGTATCCACAAGTATTTACAAGAAGCTTTACACAATAAAAATATATGTACAATATGTACAAGTGTGTTTTTAATGAGTGAGATTTGCCTGTTATTTATATCTTCATGTAGCCTTACACTTTCCGTATTTTAGGCCTTCATTTAAAATAATTTATTTTGCAAAGCACTATGACCCTTGGGAGCTTCTATAAGACTGATGAGGAGTTCTCCAACCTCATATGGTCATAAATCTCTAACCGTAAGGAGTTATGTGATGTTCCACATACCATCGGAAATGGCATGACAAGCACTATCCATCTAGGATAGTTTTACTGACAAATTCATTGTCCTTCATATCATTATTCCACAATTAATCATGGGTTCTCTCACTCTGCAAAGCGTCTTCCCGTGAGGGATTTCACCATAAGGGGAGCACTTTGGAGTTCATCCATCTTTACTTCTTATCAACCATGACAAGACAATAATGAGTCATCTTTACATCAAACAATATTGGGTCAATTACCCAAGCCTTTGTGATACGGGGCTTTCTTGAAGGGTTTACATCAATGACAAACAACCTTAATCAACAATATCTTCCTTTGGCATTGATGGAAACACTCTGATGCAATACTGAAATCATATCACTCATGCTCCCCCTAGAATCATGCCTCTATCCTTTGAATTTGATAAATATTCTCCCTTTAGAACCATGTAGTTGTCCTCTGCATCTGATAAATCTTCTCCCCCTGGAACCATGCCTCCGTCGTCTGCATATGATAAATCTCTCCCCCTTTTTCATCAAAGGCAAAGATATATTTTCATCTGGGGTTGCTCCCCCTGACTGAACTATCCTCTTATGGTGCTTCCTCATGTAAATATAAGACATATAAGATAAGCATTCAAAAAGAATTCATTTTGGAGTAGAAACAACTCCAAGTCTCTGGCGAAGATATTCAAAGGCTTCTCATGGAAGTGGTTTTGTAAAGATGTCTGCCACTTGTTCTTTGTGCCCACATACTCAAATTTGATGTTCTTTTCTGCAACCTTCTCCTATAGAAAGTGATACTTGATTGGAATGTGCTTCTTCTTGGAGTGCATCACCTGGTTCTTCGAGATACTAATGGTGCTTGTATTATCACAATATATTGGAATGGGCTCATCATACTCAACCTGTATATCTGTCAAAGTTTGTTTCATCCAAATAACATGTGTACAACATGATGTTGTTGCAATATACTCTGCCTCGGATGTAGATAAATATACTGATGATTGTTTCTTTCTTATCCATGATACTAAACACTCACCTAAGTAGAACACTGCTCCACTAGTGCTTCGTCGGTCATCAATACAACCTGTCCAATCTGCATCTGTGTAGGCAATAAGTGATATATCCTTTCCCTTTGGATACCATAATCCAAACTCTTATGTTCCTTTGAGATATCTGAAAATCCTCTTCACTGCTAATACATGTGATTCCTTTGGTGTTGCTTGAAATCGTGCCACTTGTTCAACTTCCTGCATTACATCTGGTCTGGATGTTGTCACATATAGTAGGCTGCCAATCATTGACCTGTATTTCCTTTGATATGTAGACTTTGAATCATCATCTTTGCTCAACTTGCAATTGGTTTGCATGGGAGTGATAATTGGTTTGCAATATTCCATTCCAAACCTCTTTAGCATTTCTCTGATGTACTTGGTTTGAGAAATAAAAATTCCTTGGTTTTTTTGACGTATCTGAAGTCCCAGAAAGAAGGATAGTTCTCCAAGTAACGAAATTTCAAATTCATTTTGCATATCTTTTTCAAATTTATGGCTTAACCTGTCATCATCACTACAAAAAATAATATCATCAACATAAACTTCAACTAATAAAATATTACCTTGACTTACCTTGACGTAGAGGTTGTTGTCTGCGCTTCCTTTTCTGAATCATGCCTATTGTAGATACTTATCCAATCTAGAGTACCATGCTCTAGGAGGTTGTTTTAGACCATACAAGGCCTTCGTTAGTTTACACACATAATCTGTGTTCTCTGACAACTGAAATCCTTCTGGTTGTTCAATGTAGACTTATTCTTCAATTTCCCCATTCAGAAAAGCTGATTTTATGTCCATCTGATACATTTTAATATTTTGGGAGCATGCATAAGCTAAAAGAAAACAAATTTCTCCCATTCTGGCAACTGAGGAAAATGTATCTTCAAAGTCTATTCCTTCAATCTGTGCATATCCTTTACATACCAATCTAGCTTTGTTCCTTGTAACTTGTCCATCTTCATTTAATTTATTTTTGAAAACCCATTTTGTACCGATCACATTCTTATTCTTTGGTCTTGGAACCAATTTCCAAGTGTCATTTTTATCTATTTGATCCAATTCTTCATCCATGGCCTTATTCCAAAATTCATCCTGTATGGATTCTTCAAAACAATTTGGTTCAATTGTAGATAAGAGTGCTAGGTGTGTTTCTTCTGGTGAACATATTCTTCTTCTAGTACCAAATCCTACATCTTTGTTTCTGATAATCTGATCTGAAGGATGATTCTTTTGTACTTGTTTATTGGGTGTCTTTGGAGACACTTGTTGAACTTTCTCTTCTACTTCTGTTGGATTTTCTTCGTCTTCCTCTTATATTTCTTTTTCATCTTCTGCTTCTTCTTCTAAGGGATATTTCATTGATTCATTTTCTTCCTTTGATTCTGGACGGCCTATTTCATCAATTGTTACGTTGATGCTTTCCAAAACTTTGTTCAATCTTAGATTGTAACACTTGTATGTTTTCCTTGTACTTGAGTAACCAACAGGTACTCCTTTTTCCACACAAGATTCAAACTTTTCCATTCCTTCATCTTCTCTTTTGATATAGCATTTGTTTACAAAAACTCTGAAGTGCTTTACATTTGTTGGTCTTCCTTTCCATAGTTCGTAAGGAGTTTTTTTAGTGTTGTTTCTGAGCATTACTCTATTTTGAATGTGAATTGTTGTATGCACTGACTGTGTCCAAAAAATATATGTCAATTTCAAATCCATTAACATTGTTCGAGCAATTTCCTATACTGTCCTATTATTTCTTTCAACAATTCCATTCTATTGAGGTGTCCTAGCAACGTAGAATTTCATTTTTATTCCATGATTGTTGCAGTAATCCATAAATTCCTTTGAGGTGAACTCTCCTCCATTATCAGATCTCAAACATTTGATTTTTGAATCCATTTCATTTTCAACCATTTCCTTGCAGATCTTAAAGTTTTCAAAATTTTCTGACTTATTCTTGAGAAATCAAACTGCAATCATTATTGTATAATCATCAACTAATAACATGAAGTATTTATCACCTTTTAAGCCCTTTGTTTTAGTTGGTCCAACTTGTTGGACATGTTTATACTGAGAGGGGGGTGAATCAGTATCAAGTACAATTTAAAACCTTTTTCAACTTATACTTAAACCATTCAATTAGATCCAATGAGAACTGAACAATAGTATAAGAGTTACACCATGCACAATATATGAGAAACAATCAATAGTTAATGTTCAAGGGAAGTAATGACTTCCAAAAGTAGCTACAACTTCCAAATGCAAAGGGAGGGATAAAACTCCAAGAGGAAGATACAATCCTCCAATATCAAGAGAGATTTGAACTCTCCATCCTTGCCCCTTCCTTCCACCCAAGAATATATGAGAGATAATAAAACTTTACATTAAATCATCACCATCAACCAACCATCACATAGAACCTGATAATGCTTCCTAAGACTTCTTCAATTTCTGCAATTTTTCAATTATTGTAATACTTTGATCCTATAGATAATATTACTCAATGTATTCTCTAAAACTTCTCCAAGTTTCACTCCTTGAATCCTCCCCAAAAATAATTTATAGAGAGAATGGTAGACCTTGTTCAATTTTGGTTTATTCAGGAGACTGAACTTGTACAGAATGCCACGCGCTCAATATTTAACATCTAATTCTGAAACTCACACACAAGAAACCATAGTCCGTACTATTTCCAATTAAATTTTTCCCACTTCATTTGGATTCTCTATGAATAAGTTATGATTTTTTTACCCGGAACACCTGTTTATTGACTAGCTTCAGGACTGGTCAAAAACCCTATCTTCCACATAGTGTATCTCCATAATTATAGTGAATCAAGAGATGAAACTTTTACCATAGGTACCTTGATATGTCTTCTCAATACCATAGCAATTTCACCATCTAAATCATTCTATAAAACAAGTTATAGAAGAAATGGTAAGATGACCTGAAAATAACATACCTTTGAACACATCACCAAAAGACTTCATCCTCCCTTGAAATCCAACCTTCTTTACTTCTGATTTCTTCTGAAATTAGACTTGTGTATCAAATGATGTATAATGATATGTATTTATACCATTTATGTCACTTCCTTTTAACATTAGGGCCGACCTGACACTTTCTTATTTTGTAATTATTTTCTTTAATAATCTTCAGGGCCTACATGTACTTCCTTCTTCAATTCACTTTGTCATATTCAAAAATTCATTTATCCTCAACCATGAGGATCCACGTGACATGCCACATACCACCGGAAACAAAATGATGTATATTATACATCCATGGGTTTTGTATCTGCATGTGCATTGTCCTTTATTCCAAATACCTTCATCAATCTTGTGGTCCAAAACCCATGACTAGGGTTGACATCAATGACAACAACCAATCCTCCAACAATCTACCCCTTTGTCATTGATGGCAACACTCATTCTCCCCCTATCATCATGATCCCAATTTCTCTCCCCCTTTGACATCAATGGAAAAGGGTAGGGATTCTCCCCCTGATTTCAATGGCATAAGGTGACCTTCTTCTTTGGGGCTGCTCCCCCTGAACATGTGGCACTCAATAATATTTCATCCTTATTTTTGGTCTTTGGGAATTTTTCTTCCTTGGAATCCTTTTGTGTGGCTTCTGTCTTATCTCTCTTCTTCATGTCTAGGATGTATATGTTGTTCGGTCTTCTTGTTGCAGTTGCAACCAATCTTCGTGAGTTATTTTCTCTGATTTTACATTTTCGGGAGTTAAACGTAAGAGTGTATCCTTGATCACACATTTTACTAACATTGAGTAGATTATGCTTCAAGTATTCAACCAATAGGACATTATTTGCTTTTAAATTTTTTCTTCCAAGATCTATTACACCTTCTCCAAGTATTTTGGCAGATGAGTCATCTCCAAATGCAACATTGCCACCCTTTCTCTTCAAGATAATGAATTTGTCTTGATCCCCGGTTATGTGTGAAGACCATCCATTGTCTATGTTCCATTCATCTTGTTCGGTTAATACTATTAGAAAATATTCATTGTTTGGAATCTCTTTCCTTCTCCATACTATGGTTGGCATAGCGACATCTTCATTCATATATCTACAATCTCATGCTTTGTGACCAATATAATTACATTTGTAGCATACAATATTTTTGTCCATCAATGGGGAAAATGAATTATAACTTATGTTGACAAATCCACGATTATTTCCATATCTTCTATTTACACCATTCATGTTTCTTGCATATTTTTTGCTTTCATTGATTCTGCAATTAATTGCCTTATGTCCAAAATTTTTGAAAGTATAACAATGACCAAGAAAGAAATTTTGATACCTTGGAGTAAGTGGCCTTCTTTGTGATGTAGTCCATCTGGATTCATGATCTACTCTTCTGTAGTTTCCTTCATACTAATTGAAGCTTCTTTTATTCATGAAGGTAGGAGGTCTTATTGGATATTCATCTCTTTTGTAATCATTTATTCTTTCTGGTATCCTGGTCGACTTCTCATCATTTGTCTGTGTAGCTCTTTCTTCAACCTTCTTGTTAGTATTTTCATCTTCTTTGTATGAAGTTTCACCCATGCATCCAAGATGTGTTAAGTCTTTTGGCACTTGAGAGTTTCTTAAGCTCTTCCTCAATGAGCCA
Organism: Picea engelmannii; assembly: GCA_009831015.1. NCBI lineage: Eukaryota > Viridiplantae > Streptophyta > Pinopsida > Pinales > Pinaceae > Picea > Picea engelmannii. The sequence continues at coordinate 660,607 of ML781687.1, read as the reverse complement.
ACTTCTTGTTCAAGTTTCTCACAATCTTCTTCTTTCTTCATCATTTGGACATTCCTTACTTCTCCTATTCTTCTTTCTTCTTCGAGTAGAGTTTTCAAGGAAATGTTTTCTTCTCTTAGTTTATAAAAGTATTCTAATTGTTTCTTCAAACTTACAACTTTATTTTCACAACTACCCAATTCACTTCTTAGTTTTCTATGTGTGTCTTTGAGCTTGCTATTTTCAATCTCAACATGCTTCAATTTTTTAAGATTCTCATCTTCTTGTTGAATAATTTATGCTTCATGATTTTATTCTTCTTCATT
>ML781687.1:618403-643836 GCA_009831015.1 Picea engelmannii | reverse complement strand
TAGGATATTTTCCCTGAAAAAATCACTTTCCTTCATCTCATTATTCCACAATTAAGCATGGGTTCTCTTACTCCACAAAGCGTCTTCTTGTGAGGGCTTTCACCATAAGGGGACCACTTTGGATTTAATCTATATTTACTTCTTATCAACCATGAAAAAACAATAATGATTCATATTTACATCAAACAATATTGGGTCCATTACCCAAGCCTTTATGCTACGGGGCTTTCTTCAAGGGTTGACATCAATGACAACCAACCTTAATCAACAGATTTTGTCACTTCTATTTATTATTTAAATAATCCACCTTGAATTTATCACTTTACTTTATCATTTAAATAATATTAACCCATTTCTAGGTCACTTAACCTATTTTCCTTATTTTAGGGTTAACCACTTTCCATAAATAGAAATCTCTCCAATACTTTATCATTTAAATATTCCTTCTTGATTTTGTCACCTTACTTTATCATTTCTTGATTTTGTCACTTCTATTTATTATTTAAATAATCCACCTTGACTTTGTCACTTTACTTTATCATTTAAATAATGATTTCTTCTTTTAGGTCACTTTGACTTATTTGACCTTGGGGGCCTCAAGCCTTCATGTGGGGGTCATTCATCTTCATAAGGCCATAACTCTCAAACCATGAGGAGATATGTGACATTCCACATGCCACCGGAAATGGAATGACAAGCACTATCCATCTAGGATAGTTTCACCAACAATTTCCTTGATCTTCATCTCATTATTCCACATACAAGCATGGGTCCTCCAACCATTCTTCTAGGACAACTCAATCCGCAAAGAGTCTTCCCGTGAGGGCTTTCACCATAAAGAGACCACTTTGGAGTTCATCCATTTGTACACCTTATCAATCATGATAAGACAATAATGAGAGCATGGTTCCTCCAACCATTCTTCTAGGATAAATCAATCTGCAAAGTGTCTTCCTGTGAGGGATTTCACCATAAGGGGACCACTTTGGAGTTCATCCATTTGTGCACCTTATCAATCATGATAAGACAATAATGAGTTGTATATACATTTTTCCAACAATGCATCATATACCAATGAAACCACATCGATCCATATTCATCATGTATCAATGACAACTCATTGATCCATCTTCATCATATCAATGGCAACTCATTGATCCATATTCATCTATTCATTATCATCAAGGACAATACATATTACATTACATCAATCATCAATCAATCAATCCTTTGGCATCAATCAATCACTTGACATCAATCAATCAAACCATTGGCATCAATGACAACATGATCCAACACAACTAGATCAGTATGCACAATTTCCACTGGTCTTGTCATTAAATATTCTTTTGATTTAAACCTGGTCTTTGTTTTCTTTCCTTGTTGACAATGCTTGCATAAAGTGTTGGTTGGTTTCGTGATCTGGGGAATTTTTTTTAATGCTTCTCTTTTGTTGACTTTGAGAAGGTTATCAAAATGTATGTGACCCATTCTTCTGTGCCATAGCCAACTTTCATCTTCCTTTCCTAAACAACACTTTTCATTTCCAATTTCACTTAACACATATATGTTGCTTGAAGTTCTTGCAGTTGTAGAAATCAATTTCGATGAACCTTCTTTTCTTATCTCACACTTTTGCGAATCAAAAGTAACTTTATGACCTTGGTCACACATTTGACTCACACTTAGAAGATTATGTTTCATATCTTCTACTAGTAGAACATTTTCTGCTTTTTCATTCTTGTTCCCAATTCAGACTGTGCCTTTTCCAATGATTTTGGTTGAATCATCATTTCCGAAGGAGACTGATCTATCTTTTCCCTTTCGTAATGTAAGAAAATTGTCTCTATCACCTATCATGTGTTTTGAAATCCACTGTCAACATACCAACCACGTTTCTTCTGCTTATTTGTTAGAGCAATTGTGCATTCTTCATTGTTGTACTGATCTTGCTTTCTTATCCATGTCATTTTCTGAGGTTCCTGTCTGTGACTGTTGTTATTTTGTTGAGGTTGTTTAGGAAGGACTGTCATTCTACAATCTTTGGCCACATGTCCAAAATTGTTACATTTGTAACATTCCACTTCAGTGCTCAAAGATTCAAACCTGTTGTAACTTGTTCTCTGTGTGTCACTAGGTCTTCTTGAATAACCCCTTTATGTATGACTCTCAAAGTTGTTATTGTTCATGTTGTTAGCTCTGCAATTCACAACTTTATGTCCAAAATTATTACATGCATAACATTAACCAAAAAATATAGTTTGATACCTGGGAGTTGAAGATATTCTGAAAGGAGGTGCTCTTATGAATCCTTATTCTTCTTGAGGCCTATATGTTTGTTGTTGATTATGAAATCTGAATCTTCTTGGTGGAGGAGTGTCCCAGTAATCTTCCTATCCCCTTTGATTGTTTCTGCATAACTTTTTGGATATGTTTCTTTCTCTGTTGTTTTGGAGATTGATCCATTTTCTGTCTGATTGTATCCAAGTCTGGACTTGTCAAGATGATATTTTTGACTATTGATAATGTCATCCAAAACTTTTGAACTATTTTTCATATTTTTCTTTTGAATATCCTTTCTTAGTGCGACAATCTCTGCTTCCAAGTTTCCAATGATCTTATCATTTTCTTCTATATTTTCTTTGAGTGATTCATCAATTCTTGTATCTTCTTCTATTTGAAATTTCAATTTTGTGATCATTTGTTCTAGTTCTCGAGTATCTTTTTTCTTGTCTAGTTTTGCTTGTAGTTTCTTGTTTTTCTTCTTTTCTCTTCTGATAACTTCTATGGAACACATTAATTCTTCTCGATAATCAACTTTTGCTTCTTCAATTTCTTCTTCGACTTATTCATATTCGTCTTCGGCTTATTCATATTATTCTTTAGAGTCTTCTTTATCAGAGTCTTTTACTGCCATGAATAGAACTCTTCTTGTCTCACTATCACTGACTTCATCTTCATCTGATGATGAGATGTCTTCTTTGGTACATAAGCTTTTGTTGAAAAAATTCTTTGTAGTTCTTTTGCCTTTAAATGTGTGTTTTCCTTTTGAGTAACCTTCATCATTTCTCTTTTTCTTATGAGGACATTTGTTATCAAAATGACCAATACAATCACAATTAAAACAAATTAAAGGAAGCTTACCTCTATACCTACCATTGGTTCCCTTGTTCAGTCTTTTGACGAAGTTGGCCACTTCTTCATCATATTTCAAGACGTCACTACTGCTGCTATATTCTTCTTGTTCCTTTTTTTTTTCTTTGATCTTTTGGATGCTTTGAAGGCTACTTATTTTACATATGGATTTTCCTGTTTAGTTCTAATTTCATATGCTATGAATATTCCATGCAGTTCGTCCATGGTTATTGAGTTTAGATATGATATTTATTCTAGTATTGATATCTTAGGGTTAAATCTCAGAGGAAGAGATCTTAGTACCTTTTGAACAATTACAGATTCTTTTATTTCTACTCCCAATCCTATGATTGCATTCACTGTTTCATCGACTCGTAAGAAGTAGGCTGCAATATTCTCATCTTCCTCCATTTTTAGTTGTTCAAACTGACCTCTGTAAGTTTGAAGCTTTGTTGCTTTGACTTTTGTATCTCCTTCATAAATATTTCGAAGCTTGTCCCAAATCTCTTTAGAGGATTTACAATGTGCAACTTTGGTGAATATCGTATCACTGAGCCCATTCAAAAGTGAATTTTGGATTTGGAATTATTCTCACCGAGTTTCACTACTTTGTCATTTGTTGGTGGAACTGTTGGTGTTGTGTATCCATATATAATTGATTTCCAAACTTGAAATATTTGTGCATGCATATATGTCTTCATCCTTATGCTCCAAAAAGAATACTTTTGTCCATCAAACTGTGGTATTCCATTTTTATACAAATTGGTACTCTCCATGATCTACCTTTCCGTGGTTAAACTGATCTCTGAAGGAACCTTCTCTGATACCAATTGTTGGATTACTAAGAGGGGGGGGTGAATCAGTAATAGCGCAATTATAATCCTTTTTAACCAAATAATCCAAGTGTTATATCAATGTATAATTATTATCCAATAATGAGAAATAAGAAATGAACAATCACACACATACACAATACACCAATGTTTTACATGGAAACCTAAAGCAGGAGAAAACCACAGAATGATTTTTCTTATATTTCTTGAAGAATTACATTCATTGGAAGCACCAACTTCCTTTGTTTTCCAGCTGCAACTGGAAGGAGGCTCCAACCCCCTAGTTTCTCAGGCTACAACCTGAGGGAAGCTCCAACTCCCCAATTCTTTGGCTACAACCAGAGGGATGCTACAACCCCCTATGTTATCCAACTACAACCACCTGTCCTTGCCCTGTCCAATCGCCCTGAAGTATAGGTAGAATGATGGAACCACTGTGAGATATACTGTTGTACAATTGTGTCAACCTGTACCACTGACCTATATCTAATCTGTACAAATGCCCTGTAATCAATATGTACATGAACTGAACATGTATCTACAAAATAAAATAGGTATGCAACCTGTAGCACTACAGCCCGCGTATGTACGCGCCCTAATTGTTATGCAGCCTATGTATGACTTCTGGAACTAGGGTTTCCTTTCACTTAAAAACTTCTAACCCTCTGTAACTTCTATCACATAGATCTGTAACCTGTCACTGTATCCAAACTGTAACTGTACCCTGTGCATCCATTCTCATACATAACATTTACTCAATACAAATATTTCTCTCTAGTCATGTTCCATATAAGTGTGTGAAATCACAAACAAGTATAGTTTCCTTCACACGATCTTAGTCATCAAACCCTTTCTGATATTCAGCCTCTCAATACATCAAACAAATACAATATCTCAACCATGTACCATAAAAACCCTTAGCCATATGCCAAGAAATACAATATGTGCCTCAACAAGAAGTATCAATGATGAATATACCATCATTGTATTTCAGTAGATCTAACTTATGCAGAAGATTCCATGTAGCTACTAGTCTCTCTAGGGAGAATCCTCAAATCTCCATTGCCATTCCTCATGCATACGTCAAAATCCAACTATTCATAGAAATAAGACATACCTTTTGAACCAATGGATGGATTTGATGTATCTGAGCACTTTAGACCTTCTTGGGAGATTGATCTCATAATCTAGAACCTATGCATCTTCATCTTCTCAAGTTTCCATGGCTTTACCAACATGTACTCACCCTGTACACAACCAGCCCGCGTACGTACACTCCCTATACACAGACAACCTGCATAATGTACGCACCCTATACACAGACAGCTCGCGTACGCCTCAGAAAATAGGGTTTTCTGTAAATCCAAGAATTTTGTTTTCAACCCTTCGTGCTACCTCAGGCGTTCACCACTTCAGATGTATCCACAAGTATTTACAAGAATCTTTACACAAGAAAAATAGATATACAATATGTACAAGTGTGTTTTTAATGAGTGATCTTTTCCTCTTATTTATATCTTCATGTAGCCTTACACTTTCCTTATTTTAGGGATTCTTCATTTAAAATAATTTCTTTTGCAAAGCACTATGACCCTTGGGGGCTTCTATAAGACTTATGAGGGGTTCTCCAACTTCATATGGTCATAACTCTCTAACTGTGAGGAGTTATGTGACGTTCCACATACCAACGAAAATGGCATATCCATCTAAGATAGTTTTACTGACAAATTCATTGTCCTTCATCTCATTATTCCATAATTAAGCATGGGTTCTCTCACTCCACAAAGCGTCTTCCCGTGAGGGATTTCACCATAATGGGACCAGTTTGGAGTTCATTCATCTTTACTTCTTATCAACCATGACAAAACAATAATGAGTCACATTTACATCAAACAATCTTGGGTCCATTACCCAAACCTTTGTCCTACAAGGATTTCTTCAAGGGTTGAAATCACTGACAACCAACCTTAATCAACACCTTCCACATGGCCATTTGTCCTCATTATTTCTACCATGAAACTGTACTTCAGAGACATCACCTTGGAATTCTTCTTGATAGAACTTTATTACATTGGCAAGTTTCAAATTATTCCACTTTATTACATTGCATTAATAAGTGCTTCAATATGAGATAATGGAGTTTAATCTTAGTAAAAACTTGGCACCATTCTAGTTTTGGGCTCAATTTCCTATGACAAACAGTGCTATTGTTTTTCCTATTTCTCTCATCATTATCCCATATCTTCGTTATCACTACCACTTTTATTGGTTCCTACTATATTAACGGAATTATATCTATCTCGGTCATTTGGGGCTTCTTGGGGACATAGTGATTGTTGTCACTATCCCTTCCCTACTTAAGGAAATTTTTTAACCTTTGTTTTATAGGAATACAGATTTCTTGGGTACTAAGATCACTATGTTTACACCTCTTATGTCTTGGCAAGGTGTAAACATAAAAATTCGAAGTCCTTATGTGACATTCCTGTTATAAAACAAGGATTTGTGTCATTTTTTCTTTATTACATTGTTCTTTTCAATGTTTGACGTGAACACATTTATTCACAACATGTGGGTTCATAATTAAAAAAAAACCTTAATGAATGAATTACATGATAATATATTGATCAACAAGGTGAAGGCCACGTGATCCTTATGATCATTTAAGCTGTGTATGGTGGTCTCTATAATCATAAAATTTTACTATGTTAGAAATGATGACATTTGATTCAATGTTGTATAGGTGTAATAAGTGAACAATGACATTTGCATGGTATTTTTAAAATTTGGGTCATTTTTCTCCCATTTATCTATATAATTAGTTCATACTTTTTTTCATTAGCAGTGCACACATAGTAATCAATCTAGAAATTATTTCTTTGCTTGAAACTTCTTGTTCCTTCCCATAGCTAGTTTTCATTGAAGTTGAAATTATTGCATTTCATTTTCCTCTTGCATGGCGTAAAGAGTCTAGTCAAAACACCATCAGTTTCATGACCACTCCTTTGAGTAACAACAACCTAAAATCAAGCGCTAATTAAAATTTATCTAGCAACTTTTCTAGGGATCTTCAAACCTATCTTAGCTTAGGTGTAGAGCTTTGGAATAAGATTGTGAGAATAACTTTCCAAAGCTTCTAAAAAAACATAAAGATTTGATTTAGGGAGTGAAATCTAGTTTCTATATCACTAACTTTGGGAATCCCTTCTAACGCAAGGGTCAAGCATGAGGTGGCATTGGGGACAACAAAGTAATCAACCCTACTTTGTTGGTCTTGGTGTTGACTATCAAATGTCCCCCCCTCTACTTTGGTAAAGTAGGTGGTACCATAGAGGCCATAATATTTTAGACTTCCTACCCAAGGTGACAACACAGGGAAGGTGTTGTTGTACCTGGGATCGACGTTGTCTAGACTCACTCAGACTCCTTGGAGGGTTGCCTACTACTCGGTGAGGTAACTTGCACCAGGGTGTTAGTTCGTTAAGCAAGTTTTCAACGTAACTTTCCCACCCGCAGAAACTCAACCCCTTCATGCATCGATCCTGTGATGTTGGATTCGATCACCAACTAACACTTCTTTGTGATAAGGTTTGTTTGCATGCTTGACTCCTAGATTAATTATCATGTGCTAGATAATACAAGTCTGAAAGAGTAACACTATGGTAATCATTATGAGCTTACTGTGATACCAACAAGATACTAGTAATGAAGTAGAACCATTGTACTAATTAGTGTTACATCTTGATAGAACAATGCTTATGCATATCCAATTTCATAGACTATTCAGAAATATTGATTAAAGAATAGAGCATTTTAACTGTAATTTTAGAGTAATTCAATCTTTTGATTTATCTTTTCTTTCAAAGAGTTCTAGTATTAATGAGAAAACATTTGTGTGTTCTTAATGACTAACATTTTTGCTAATAGAAACAACTTTTGTGTGTGCTTCACTATAGAAACAACTTTTGTTGTGTATCTATGCACAACATATTTTGTACATGAAATATTTTGTTTGCAATCTCATCAATRCCCCATCACTAAGTTAAGAGTGGTTAGTTGCTCATGAGTCATCACTAAGTTAGTGGAGTGATGTTAGTTATGTGCATTAATGACTCACCACTAAGGTAGATGAGAGTTATTAGTATGAGACTCATATTAGAAAGGGACCCCCCTCCTCACTTGTAATTCATTCACCCTACCATCAATATTGTCAAATTTTGTTTCTTAATTTGAGTACCAAGTACATGGAGATGTCCTTACTCTTTACTGTAAAGGCACTTTTGGATGATTTTTTATTGCTTATAAACTATTTATTGAATATGACCTTTTTTAATAATTGTCTACACAACTTACATGCAATGTTAGTAATCTCCTTGGTGACATTTAAAGTTTCAATTGTTTTTTCAAAAGGAGATAAAATATTCAAGGTAATATCACTACCAAATCTTCTTCCTCTGTACTCTGTACTTATTCTTTCACGTTATAGCTTTCAACATTATCTAGGAGTTTCTTCTACGCTCCCACATTGTATTCACATTGGATGTATCTTTTAGTCCCATTGACCTAATTTTGTGGTCATTTGTTGGACATTAATAACATTATCTTAACTTATCTACATCTCTAGCAATTGCTAACAACTAACCATGGATGTCTTTTCAATTTCAACAAGTTGTTTGGGATTGAATCACCCTCTTCCATCTTCATTATGAATCCACTAAAGTATGTTGGTCGACTAAAGGAGAAAAGAGCATTGGCGTTGTCAATGAAAGTACTTCCAAGAGAGACCAATATCACAATAAGTCAATGAAATATGTTACATGAAGCATTTCAAATAAAGATGGTCTATTCGCAGTACAAAGTTGGTTTGTTTGCATGCTTGACTCCTAGATTAATTAGTGTGTGTTGTTTTTTATCCTTAGTTGGCCTTAGGATTGAGTCTATGTCTAATGGCATCAGTTCCGGGGTCTTCCAACTAGCATCCTATTCTATTACCGCCACTTGTTTCATGTGTCATTTAACTCCAAACATGCCCCTATAATTCCTAGATAGTATACCAATAGTAATAGAGCATAATACAAGTGTGAAAGAGTAACAATATGGTAATCATTATCAACTTATTGTGATACCAACAAGATACTAGTAATGAACTAGTGTTACAGCTTGATTGACTGATTGTTTCTGTCATTAATGGTGTTATAGGACGTACTAGTAAACATGCATTTGTCAAATCTATATTCATTGAGTGAGGGAAGTTCAAGTAGAATAGAGGAAAGTGAGACATGTAGTAGGTCTAATAGGCGGAGATTAACTAGAGGTGAAAAGATTAGAATAAAATTCCATAGATGCATGGAAATTTTTCTTCCGAAAGGAGGATGATGTTATTATGATCATGAGAGAATAGAAGACATCGAGGTGCCCTTGAGGTACAAACATATAGTTAAATGATGTGTACCCAATGATATTCCTAAAATACACACTGATTTTTGTGTAAACGAAAGGATATAATGGATTTCTCCATTGTCATTACATGGTTTGGGATATTTTTCGTGGATGGAATAAAGGTATGTTACAATGGATTAACTAAATTGATGGAGTATGTCAGACCCTTTTATATCTACAAATATCGGATATGAATAGTCCAATATATAAAAATTATGCGAAGATATGGCTTGGCTGCAAATTATATACAACTAAAAGACAATGATCAAAATAAATGAGAAACTATCTATATTGATGGAAGGCCAAAAGAAACAAGGAGTATTGCAGGGTTTATAAAAAGTACACGAACCGCGACCACAAATAAGCAACCCAATTTCGTATTTGAGGGGCATGAAGGAAATCGTGTATTTGTATGTGCAATAAAATCAGTAGCTGCAGGGGAAGAGTTATTGATTGATTACAATTTAAATCGAATAGATACAAACATTGCTATTATGGGGGCGATGCGTATAATAATTTACCCAACATGTAAGCAATGACTCTTATATTTTATGAGGTTCTCCATGTTCTTTGTTCTTTACGGTGTTAATCCATTTGGAGAGCTTCGACCACATTACTTAGTGTGTCATATTTTTCTTATCAACAATAACATTCCTTCTTGGATGTCAATAAAGAGGGAGGATTTCTCATACATTTGAATTTATTTCTCATGATAATGATCATGGTTCTAATTTTATCGTAATGTGGTAGGATGATCGTGGTAAATCAAAAGCAGCCTCAGAACAGGTAAACGCACAACAATTTTTGAATTTGCATTTAATGTGCATTTTATTTATGTGGCGATCAATTATTTTATTTGTTTACATAACTGAATTATCATTTATTTTGTTTAATATGTAGTTGGAAAGACATGATGTTGATGATGATTCGTTCAACTAAATGGATTTGTATGAATCCCCCGACCCTATGGTTTTAATTAAAAAAAAATATCAATAAAGCAAACATGGAACTAGCTCACTTGTTAGATATTCTAGATCAAACTCCTGAGGTCGAAGAAAGGATTAGAGAAGTTATGACAAGGCTTAACACATATAAGGTAATAACCATAATTTCAAGTGGTTTTATTTTTATGTCATAAGATCAATTATGAAAGTTTGATTTTGAACTTTTACATTATCTAAACGAAAAAATATTTTCTTTCTTATATAGATATTTGTGGATCCTGTTAACCCCAACATGCATGGTGTCGGTAGTAATGGCATTGCAAAGATGCCACACGGTCCTCACGCAAGCCCTCATCTACCTGATAGGACACAATTATTCAGCCATATAATCCAAGTGTTATATCAATGTAGCATTATCATCCAATAACTATAGAGTAAATAAGAAATGAACAAATTAACAATCATACACATACACAGTACACCAGTGTTTTACGTGGAAACCCAAAGTGGGATAAAACCACGAAATGTTTTTTCTTATATGTCTTGAAGAATTAGATTCATTGGAAGCACCAACTTCCTTTGTTTTCTAGCTGCAACTAGAAGGATGCTCCAACCCCCTTGTTTCTCAGGCTACAACCTGAGGGAATCTCCAAATCCCCTATTCTCTGGCTACAACTAGAAGGAGACTACAACCCCCTATGTTCTCTAGATACAACCACCTGTCCTTGCCCCATCCAACCTCCCTGAAGTAGAAGTAGAATGATGGAACCACTTTCACACTATCACTGTGATATATATCGTTGTAAAAATGTACCAATAAACCTGAACCATGCATCAACTTGTACCTCAACCTGTAATCAACCTGTACCATAAACAAGTGCAATATCAACCATGCACCAACTTGTACCAAAACACCTGTAATCAACATGTACCATAAACAAGTGCATCCAACCATGTACCAAGTATGTACCAATCATGTGTCAACTACTCATCAATATGTACCAACATCATCAACTATAGACCTCATGTATGTGCCAACTCATCAACTACTTGTCTCAACCATGTACCCAACATGTACCTTAACCAAAAGCCCTCATCAACCCCAACCCACAGAACAAAGGATAGAGAAAAGATGGACAGTATCAGGACAACCAGTCCAAGTTGCAAGCAAAGAAGGACACTAGAAAGACAAAGAAAGATATCGGTAAGTGGTGCGACTTCCATAAGATCCCTTGGCATAAAATTGTTGACTACCACTCAAAGAAGTTTCCATTGTTCGAAGTGAAATCATTTGAATTAGATGCAGGTTATGACTCTAAGGAAGAACTAGTAAGGGGAAGACAGATCATTGACATGGAACCCAATGCCACCATTGCTACCACCAAGATCCATCTTGGTGAACCAGACGAGCCATAATAACATGAGCACCTCTTCCATTCACAGATGTGAGTAAAAGGCACCCCGGTGCACTTCATCGCTAATAGCGGTAGCTAGAAGAACCTCATCTCAGTAGAGGTCATCAAGCGGCTGACCCTATCGACAACACTGCACCCACAACCTTACGCCATTGGATGGCTCTACCAAGGAAGTGATCTCTGTGTCAGCCAATAGTGTCGACTGGCGTACGTCATCAAGCCCTTCAAAGACTAGGTATTGTGTGATGTTTCTCCTCTCAAAGATTGTAATGTTAATTTGGGCCAACCTTATTTATGGAAACATCATGTTGTATATGAGCCTAGGCATCGTAGTGTTATTATTACTTTGAACGGGAAATTGTATAGGATACCCGAGGAAGTCCCTCCTAGTGCTATTTCCTTGATCTATGCCAAGCAATGCAGGAAGGTCATCTCTCAGACTGGGAAATTTGTCTTCATCGTGATTCACTCTCAGAGTGAGAAAAATATCGCAGCTACATCCAGGGCCTCCGCAGTCGATCTCTCCACACTACAGAAGCAAGTGGATAAGGTCGTGGAAGAATACTTATATATCTTCTCCTCTCTTACCGGGGTACCTCTGCACTTCCAGGTCAAGAATCCCATCGATATGACCCCAAGCGCACCGCTACCCAATGGGACAGTTTATCGCCGCTCTCTATTAGAAAACAAGGAAATCAAGAGGAATATCTAAGAATTGATCCATAAGGGGTGCATATGTCCCAGCTCATTGCCTTGTGGGAGCCCAATCGTGTCAGTGCAGAAGAAAGACGGGACCTATTGACTCTGCATTGATTATTGGGATCTAAATAAAATCACAGTCTGAAACTGGTACATGATTCCCCGAATCAACAACCTCCTTGATACTCTCACGGGGGCCAAATACTTCAGTAAGATTGATCTGAAGTCTGGCTACCACCAGGTCCCAATATAACATACAGATGTATGGAAGACCACCTTCAAGTCAAAAGAAGGTCTTTTTGAATGTTTGTTCATGCCCTTTGGTTTAACAAATGGTCCATCAACTTTTATGAGGATGATGGATGATATCCTATGACCTTTCACCAATAATTTTGTAGTGGTGGATCTAGATGACATCCTCATCTACATCAATACTTGGGTGGAACACTTGCATCATATTCAGCAGGTTCTGCACACCCTACGGTAGCACAAACTATATGAAAACTTGGAAAAATTCTCCTTCGACATGGACATGGTCCATTACTTAGGATACATCGTTGATCGGCATGGTGTGCATGTGGATCCAGCCAAGATCCAGGTCATCTATGACTAGCCAGCCCCAACCACACTCACTGAAATTCAGAGCTTCTTGGGCCTCGCCAATTTCTATCACAAGTTCATGTTGGGATTCTCTCATATCGCATGGGCCCTCAGCCAAGTAACCAGGGGTGGAAATAAGGCAAACTTTGTGTGGGGCTTGTCCCAAAAACAATCCTTCGATGACATGAGGATTTTTTTTTGCTCATCCCTAGTACTTTCATTACCAGACCTGCAACATCCCTTTGAGATCGAGATAGATGCTTCAGACTATGTTGTGGGCACCGTTCTCACTCAACACAGCCACCACGTGGTATATCATAGTGAGACACTATCAGATGTTGTCCGCAAGTACCCTACTTACGACAAAGAAATGTACTACATTGTGCAAGCTTTCCTCCAGTGGAGACATTACATTCTTGGGAAGTAGATAGCCATCCACACTGATCACAAGCCACTACAGTTCATGCAAACCCAAGGAAAATTGTAGAATGATCGCCATCATAAGTGGTCTGCATACTTACAGCAATTCCACCTAAACATCAAGTATAAAATAGGAAGTACCAACCAAGTTGTTGATTACCTCAACCGACCTCCAGTCGCAGAACTCACCATGGTCCTAGACTCTTGTGGCCAAGAGACCTCTGGATGGCCCCACCTCTATGAGACAGACTCTGACTTCTCCACCACCTAACAAATTTTGGGCGCCAACTTAGTGGTTGATAATTTCCATCTTTAAGATGGGTTGTTGTGTCGTCTGGTCCATCTCTGTTTTCCACCAAGCAAGTGTGCAAAGATGATTTGGGAAGCTCACTACAGTCGGGTGGAAGGACACTTTGGCATAGAAAAGACAGTGGTAGTGTTGCAAAAACATTTCTACTGGCTAAAAATTCGACAAGATGTCGGTAATTATATTAGGTCCTGCACCGCCTGTGGTATTCCAAAACCAACCACTAAGAAATAGGGCATGTACACCCCCTCTTCCTACTCCTGACAAGCTGTGGGAATCCATCTCAATGGACTACATGTCGAGCCTTCTGTCAACCAAGAGGGGAAACAAATGTGTTTTTGTGGTTGTTGATCTCTTTTCCAAAATGGAGATTCTAGTCGCCTGCAATAAAAACATCACAACATAAGCCACTGCCAAGCTCTTATTTGAACGAGTATGGGTACATTTTGGAATCCCACAAACCATTATCTCAGACCCTGACATTCGGTTCCTCGGCACATTTTGGTCGAGCCTCTGGTCACTGCTAGATACCAAGATCACCAAATCCACTGCCTTCCACCCCCATATAGATGGCCAAACTGAGGTTTTAAATTGGATGATCGTACATATCCTACACCTGTACAATTCAAAACACCCCTGCACATGGGATGAGAGTCTTCCCTATGTCCATCATAGATACAACCAATCCCTGCATAGCTCAACTAGCCACAACCCCTTTCAAGTGGGGTTTGGATTCCAACCATTGGGCCCCATGGATGGTTCACTACCCCTGGTGACCACCTCGGCCGACTCGTTCCCTGCTCCACCAGAAGCTGAAAAAGAAACCCAGTTCATTGAAAAAATCCTCACATCCACCAACAGGTTTAGGATATTCTACATAAATCTAATGCCAAGTACAAGTAGCTCCATGATCAACATCGAGTGTCACATAAGTTTCGGGTGGGAGACAAATTTTGGTTTCACTTGCAGAAAGAACGCCTTACATGGCCCCATTGAAAGATTTGCCCACTTCGTTATGGGTTGTAGACCATCACCAAGGTTGTGGGTGACAATGATTTTGATCTCAACATTCCCCCTTTCCCTGGCTTGCACCCAGTATTTAAAGTGGCTCTCCTTCGGCCATATTTCCCACCATTATTGGACACCTCAGAGATAGAATAGCAGTTGACCCCAAAAGAGCTCAACCTTGATTGCATGTAATAAGAATCCAATGATCAGATTGTGGACACATAGATCAAGGTCACTCGACAGCAAAGGATCCAACTTTATCAAGTCGTCAAAGCAGGGCAGCTCCTGCACCAAGGCAAGTGGATCACCCGGGGCCAATTTCAGTAGAAATTTCCTCATCTGATGGGGGAAATCCATGCAATGGATACCATTTCTTCCCAATGAGGGAGTATTGATCCAGGTGTATATCGGTGGCCACCCACCTTTTCCAACTCGCTCAAAACAGTTTTCTGGAAATTTTGGCAATTTACTATTTTTAGTAGTTTTTAACTTCACGGGTCATTTTGAGGGCCTAAATGAATGTTTTTCGGTATATATATTCTCAATGATAACCAAAGGCTCTGATTGAGCCCCCAAAATGAATTTCCTCAATGATACCGTTCCAACGGGCTATCGTGCGCCTAAAACGGAGATCATATGCAAATGTTACGACCCCGAGAAGTTGATGTACTAACTTACCCAAACGGGGCCCACGTGACTTTTGGCGCTTCATCTCCTAGGGTTAGGTTTTTGGATGTCTAGGGTTTTTGGCATTCTTGTTTATTGTAAAAATTCCTTCAGAGCCTCATTTTAATCATCTTCTTGCAAATGAGCGCAACTGTCACATCTCTTCTCAGAGATAATCCGCCACCATTCCAGTAAGCTTGTTTTCCTCTACATTTTATAGTTTCAGCTTATTTCCTTATTGAATAGAAAACCATTTTTATTGTATCTCTGTTATTATGTGTTAAGCATATTTTAATAATTTGTATTCATTTCGTTATGCTCATAAAATCCAGATCACGTCTGCACTCACTCCTATGGGATGCAAGATCTCCCACCACATGTCTCTGACTAACGGATGACTGAGATCTTCTTCGCTACTTTGGGATTTGTGTATTTTATAAGCTCGACACTTCAAATCATATGGAGTGCCTCTCCTATGAATTTAATTATCTACCTTCATGTTCCTTCCTGCCAACGGCTAGGATCTATTTCGAAACTTTGCGACTTTGGTGATTATGCAACCACCTCGTTTGAAATCTCCTGCAATGCAATTCCTCCAAAGTCTCAGATCTCACTCCACGTGTCTCTCCCTAGCACAAATTTCTAGGATGATCTATGAGATTCAAAGCTTCGAAGGATTCTATTGTTTCTCACCTAGATTCTCCTAGAGTGCATCTTCTCTGGACTTCCAGATCTTCTGCCACCTGTCCCTTTGGACGATGGATGGTCCTGATCCACTTTGGGACTCTATGACTCTGTGAACACTATGCCTCCTAAGCTTCCAGAAACCTGAATCAAGTTCCCTCTCCTACACCCTCCTTGTGCTCTCTTTAGTGTGAACCTACAGTGTCTTCACAATTTGAACCTGTAAAGGTCCTTGGCTTTTGCTCGCTATGCAGGTTCATTGTGCATACTTGCACTATCTTTCACGAACCTTGTATTTCCTTGGATTTATAAGGGACTCAGCCCTTATTCTCCCTCAAAGGACTTCATGTACCCTCCTGGAAACTCTGTGCTCTTCTTTTGATCTTTTGAACTTGAAACAAGTTCGCTCCTACGCACACTCCTTACGCTTGTCTGAATATTTAGACATTCTCAACACTTGTCTAAGTGTTGTCCTGGTGCACTCCTTGCATAGGTATTCTCCCAAATCCTAAATCCTTCAGGTTCATTAATGCATCTCTTGCACCCTCTCAATGCACACTTGCAAATCTCTCTTATAGAGTGTTCAACAACTTTGTTTTCTTCACCTTATTCAACACTTCAAAAGGTGTTGGCTATGTGCATTCTTTTCACATTCTCAAAGCACTCCTTATTCAACTTACAGAGTGTCTAGAAAATCTATAGTGTATTCTCCTTGAAAATATTATCTCTGTACTCGAAAGAGATTTCTCTTTTGCATTCCTTTCACCCCCTTAATTCCCACCTAGCAAAGCTCTACAGAGTATTTAGCAACTCTGTCTTCTACACCTTCTCTGCACATTTTCTCTTCCAAGGTGTTTAGTAACCTTGAGGCTCCTCCTTCATTTTGATACTATCCTGGTGTTCCCACCTGGCACGTTCTCCTCTGAACTTGAAGTAGAATTCAGATACGCAATGCTTGCGTTGGCTCATGGAGTTCTCAATACTCTGTCGTGCACTCCTTGCACTTAGTCTAAAAGAACCCAGAACAAACCAGAAAACTCACAGACAGATAGTAAAGTTTA
Organism: Picea engelmannii; assembly: GCA_009831015.1. Taxonomy (NCBI): domain Eukaryota; kingdom Viridiplantae; phylum Streptophyta; class Pinopsida; order Pinales; family Pinaceae; genus Picea; species Picea engelmannii. The sequence continues at coordinate 626,625 of ML781687.1, read as the reverse complement.
TCTTATCCCTGCAGATGAAACCTATCACATACATCTTACAACATGTATTCATAAACACACAGATGGAATTCATAAAAAACAGGGAAATATACACAGAATCATATGTAGGAAAAACTGTTATCTTTGTATTAATATGAACATCAATTAAAATATGTGTAGGCTTGGACTACAATAGAGTCTCGGATATTCTCTCCTTGGCTTACAATGATTTTCTATCAACCCTTAGCAACCAAAATGACAACTATCGGAACACTTATGGGCATACAATACAATGCTTTATACAAGAGGGGCTCATCGAGCCTTCCCTCCAACTACCCTAGTGGTGTCTAATCACCATTACAATTCTCATCTACTGAGGCCTATTACAATAAATGAAAATATAGTCCAAGTTATATCTGTATCAACCTAAAGTCAGCCATTAAAGGTGACTCTATCTATAGCCTATACAATGGCATGACTCGGATCCACTCAAGCCTTACAACATTTAATAACAATTTATTACATTCAATTTTTAAATTCAAGGAAAAATGAGAGGGTTGGTGCCTCTCTCCCTTCTTGAATGTGCATTGATGTGTTGAATAGTTGGTGTTTGTTGAGGTGGAAAGGATTCTCCTGCATCATACTCCACTACTGGGAAAATCATGAGCTCTACTCATGAGCTCCTTTGTCCCACTGTTAAACTCCTCCTAGATCCCAAACTTCTCTCTGGAGTTGTCCACCTTCTTCTCTGCTTTGATGTTTTTGTTGTTGCAAGTTATCTTATGCTCAGCCTCCTCCTGCTGACATCTTCTTCTACTGACTTCAACATCATCTCTCTGATCTCCTCAATCACCTCTTCCTACTTCTCTAACGGTTGGCTTCTCCTTCGTAGTCTGGTTTGCAGCACTTTCTTCTTTTCAATGGGTAGATCAATCCGATATCCCATTTTTTCTCCATCACTTGTAGCCTTGACTTTCCATCCATGGAGACTTGAATTTTGTAGTCTCCTTACTGAAATTTTGTCCAGCCATCTCCTCTGACAATTCAACTTCTGACAGCTCCTCTATTGGTACATATCCAGCTTCCTCCAACTGCTCCTCAGGTTGGGATTCCTCTTCTCTTTTCGTGACTGCATCTTGGCAGTCCTTCTTTGGTTTTGGATGGTTCAAGAAATCCTCCAGCATCTCCAAGTCTATATCCCACTGAGCGATAAACTCATATGAATGCTCCTCTTCTGCTGCAGGTTCAAATTCTATAGTTATCTCATGTTCAGCGTCCTAGATGAAAATTTTGAGAAATTATGTTGAATGCTCTTCTTATTTTTCTACTGCTTGGGAATATTCTGATGTTTGCTCCTTCTCCTCCTTTATGACAGACTTTGCTTGTTGTATTTCTTCTATTGCACCTAAAATTTGTGCATTGGCCCCTGTTGGGTTAATTGGCAGGAATATTTTGATTCCCCCAATGATCAGAGTGCTCCTCTGATCCTCCTTTGTCAGCACCCCTTGCTGATTTGAACTCCCTACTGAGATATTGTGACTCTCAGACAATATCATCTATTCTCCCTTTCCCACTTGGAAAATTTGGATTTCTCCTCTACCCTCCTGGCATTCTGTGAGATCTTTATATGATCCCTTCTCCTCATCATCGAGGTTCCTTCCAACCTATGGTTCACAAATATAAACCACTTTCTCCTCTAGGGGACTGAGGGTTTCAACTTCCCTCAGCCACCTCCTCAACACTTGGTGCTACCTCTTGGAAACCAACTTCTGGACTGACCATTTTACTTTCTGCTTCATGGGCCACTTGTACCACCAATGCACCTAGGCTTGTTGTTGGATATTTAGAATTATCCCATCGAGCTCTACTCTCATTTCCTCAAGCTCTTTGTCCCTCTATGATTTACTTACATGTTGGCAGCCTTCTTCTCGACCTCTTCCATGGTCTTTAGTAGCAATTTTTCTCCTATGTCTGCCCCTCTAGTTGGTCTGTTGGTTACCCTGTAACAGAGAGTATCTCCAACTTCCTCTTGCAGCCCACCTAGTTGTCTATTAATTGTTGCACACTTGAAAAGAATATTTATAGAGAATCACACTTTGTCTCCTCCTTCACCTGTTTTCTACATATGTGTTGGTCACTATAATTTCTTATTTAATCTAAACAATCAAGTGCTACATAAATTGTCAACCCAGGGAAGTCTATTTATTTCAAAGGTAACCACGCACTATATATTCTCAATCTCAAAAGCAACCTAGAGTTGTAGTAAAAAACTATATTGATCACACTTGCCTTGAACAAACTGAAGTTCTAACTTGAATTACAGGAAAGCAACCTACCTATTGTAGAGCTTAAAGGAATTATTAATTTGAAGAATCATGGATTACATTGAAATATCAACAATATGCTTGCAACAGGAAAGACCAACTATTCTGTAACCAAAGAACAAGACCCTAATTCCCAAGCAGGAATCTTCAGCACGAGTCTCTGATTAGCACACTCATTAAAATAATTGAAGGCTAACTATTTCTAACAGAGAACAGGAACCTAATTCCCAAGCAAGAACCTTCAGCACCAGTCTCTGATTAGCACACTCATTAAAATAATTGAAGGCTAACTATTTCTAACAGAGAACAAGACCCTAATTCCTAAGCAGGAACCTTCAATACCAGTCTCTGATTACCAAGCTTTCATAAATTCATCACACAGGATTTCTAACTAAAATGATTAACAGTTACCCAAGCATGAATCACATGAAAACAATGTAACGTTCAGTAAAGCAGAGTTTTCATCAAAACAGAGTTCAGTAAAGTAGTGTTTCAGCAAAGAAGAATTCAATAAAGTAGTGTTTCAGCAAAACAGAAATTAATCAAGGCATAAACAGAGATCAGACTAACACACTATAAAACTAACGGGTGAATATTGTGAAGAAGGTGGGCCCTCCCTTCTCACAATATTCCCCTGAAACAAAAAGGCTAGAGAGAAATGCTCAGAACAGTCTTTTATTCATCTATCAATGTATCATATTACAATCTGAAATGAAGTACGTCCTTCTCTGTAAACCCTTCTTAGTACAAAAATTGAAGATCCCCCCTCGAATGATGATTTCCCCTTATTTAAAGAGGAGAATCCCTTCGATACAATTGATCAACAAATTACAGGTGTATATCTGGGTCCTATTCTTAGTCAGATCGACTTTCTAAACTGGAATAGGGTCTCCTAGTCTCCCGCAACAGAATGCTATTACGAGTGTTGAGTGAGGTGTTGTTGTTACGGCTGGAGTAACAGCTCTTTATTTGTTTCTTGTTATTGTTGTTGTATGATGTTTCGACATCGCAAATTGCGGGCTGTTTCAGCCACGGGATTTGCGTTCTGACTGTTTCAGCACTTCTCAGGCAGCAGCGATGGTTGATGCTTGGCTCACGGTGCAGTTGTTGTAGTCAATATGTGTGAGTTGTTGTTCAACATCGTTGACCACGGACTGTGTAAAAACTTCCTCTGTGTTTCAGCATCATTCACCATGGACTTTGTAACAGCTTCCTCTGTGTTTCAGCATCGTTGACCATGGACTGTGTAACGGCTTCTTCTGTGTTTCAGCATCGTCAACCATGGACTGTGTAACAGCTTCTTCTGTGTTTCAGCATCGTCGACCACGGACTGTGTAACATCTTCTGTGTTTCAGCATCGTCGACCACGGACTGTGTAACAGCTTCTGAGTTGTTGTTTCAGCAACAAGCCTCAATGCTAATCTGCAGTTCGAACTGTTTCAGCACTTATACATTTCTAATCAATGGTTAAGTATGAGAGTGATGTAAAATTATATACAAAACAGATTAAATGTATAGTAAAGAGAAGAGACGTTGTATACCTTTGGAAAGATAGGATAAAGTGATAATATGAGTTTAAATGTGAGTGAAACAAGAGTGTAATGGTGGAAAAAAGTATGGGAAAAAAGGTACATTATGTGGTCCTAACATCCCCCCCAACTTAAAATGTTGCATGTCCTCAGGCAACTTCACTCTGAATCAGATTCTGAATACCGACTCTGAGTGTGCAAGTTACTCAAGCAGTAGCTGTGGGAGGTACTGTCTGTTGGAGATTTGAACCCTTGGACAAGTTGTAACCATTTCCAAGTTGGTGTTTCTATCTTCTTAGGAAACTTATAATGGATTTGATATCTCTCTATTGGAAACCAGAGGATAGGAAAATAAAACCGGTACCCTATCCAGCTTTCAGCACATTGTTGAACACACTGGATGTAGTTAGGTACCCTGGAGATTTCTATCTCGAGATTAGTAGGGATAAAAGGATTATGTTCCTGTCTTTTCTCAGTATATTGCTGCCAAAACAAGTTGTTTGCCTAGAGGGCAGAAATCTCTGTGGATCTAATGAAGTGTTGACAATCCTGAAGCACTGTTGATTGTAGTTGTTGAACGTGTTCAATCATCCCTGGTTTCTTTAAAAACTGATAGTATTTTGTAACAAAGGTGGCTGCATTTTGTGGTTCTGGCCTTATCCAGAGAAGGCGGTTATCCTCTTTGTGCTTGGCAGCCAGGAAGTCATCCTGCCACATAATCTGATTGTGGAGAAAGGAGGTGAATGCCCGAATCTGGATGTCACCGACCAGAGGATTAAGGTTCAGCTGTCTGTTCTCAGGGATGGCCTCATTATGAAAATATGCCTCACAGAGGAGGTGTTGATCCATAGCAGAGGCTTCTGCAAAGTTTTTGACAAAATATGTTGTATGTAGCACTGCATGGGGTCTACCTTCCGTGATTGATTTGATCTGAAACCACGTAAGTCATTCCATGAGGAACAAGGAGTAATTGCAGGATGGTTTCCTGGCAGCCAATAGCTTTTGTGCCAAGTCAAATATGAGGAGCACTCTGCCTTTTAACTTGTTTTTTTGTTTCTTAAGTGCACGAGCTTCCTGGCGTGTCTGCTCCAAAGCTTCCCAATTTGAGTAGGTATGATTTATCCAGATTTATATGTGCTCTTGCAGGATTTTAGCCTGTGTAGCAGCATACTCTTTTTTCCATTTCTGTATTATTTTCTGCTCATCCCATGGCTGAGTTTGTGTTTCAGCATTGCAAGTAGTAGGTTGAGGTAAAGTCTGAGTATATTTTTCCACAAAAGTGTGGATATTGATCTGGCTGGGAGGGGCAGATTCCTCAATGGGCACTGTTTGTACAGCTTTGTTAACAAAAGCAGGGGTTTTAGATTTGACATTTGTTACAGGGCAGGGCTCAGTCTTAATCTTGGGAGGTCCTTCTGGTTCTTGTGTAACAGCAGGGTGTTCTTCTTTGACTGCAGAAGTTGAAGGTGCAGGGGGAGCTCCTGGTATTGGAATTTGAGTTATTTTGTAGCCCGCTTGATAGTAGATATCCCCACATTGAATGTACATATATTCTTTACACGGGATCTATGTTGTAGTCCCCTCTGACATGGTTGCTATGTGAGCTAGGGTGTGAAAGTTAAGTTCCTTCTCATATGCTTCCTTTTCCATGGCTAGCTCTTGCTTGTATGCTTCCAGGTCAGACCTAAGGAACTCATTTTCTTGCAAGACAGAGGCCATTGTTGGTTCTGGTTGAGGGATGACTGGTTCTTGTGTAGCAGTCACAGCCTCACTAGATGGTTCTTATGGAGCAACTACAAGAATGGCAGTTGATTCTTGTGTTTCAGCTTCTTGATGTAAGGAAAGTAATGTTGCAGCACCCTAGACCTCTTATTCTTGTATCTCAGTATCAGTATCAGCAGTTGGTTCTTTTGTTTCAGCTGTAGTTGGTTCTTGTGTGGAAGCTATGGCTGGTTCTTGTGTTTCAACTGTAGTTGGTTCTTGTGTGGCAGCTATGGTTGGTTCTTGTGTTTCAACCACTGAATGAGTAGTTGGTTCTTGTGTTTCAGCTACTGAATGGGTAGTTGGTTCTTGTGTTTCAGCTACTGAATGGGTAGCTTATTGTGTTTCAGCTACTTCATTTGAAACAGATGATGTCGTAATACCCTGGGCATATGGTTCTTGTGTTTCAGTGCCCGTGGGTGGAATAGGCAAAGATTCCAGCATTTGGGAGGTTGGAGATGTACGGGGTATTAGTCGGATAGGTTGGGGATCTAGGGCAGTGGCGGTAGTGGCTGCCCTTGTTGAGGCCCTTGTTCATTTCCTTTGTAAAAAGGGCAGAAAGAAAGGGATTTTCTTTCATTTTCGTGGGGGTTTTTCCTCAATGATGGGGCAGGGAGAATTGTCTGGCTCAGAATCATCACTAAGAATATGAAGGGCAGTAGTGGACGATTCTGGTAAAGTGTGGGGTGGGCTTGGTATGGTAGGGGGGTTAATTGGACTGATTGGTTCTGTAGGCGGACTGTTAGGTATTTCTGGAGAGTCTAGAGGGTTTTGTGGTTGTTGTTCCTGAATATTTTCAGGAATTTCAGCGGCTTCTTGGGGATCTATAGGTGGGTCGTTTAGTGAAAGTTTTTGTTGGGAAAAACCCCTTTGGATAAGAAGTTGGACGAGACGGTGATGGGTGAGTGAAAGGGCAGGATTTTTAGCCTTTTTACAGTAGTGCGACATATTTTTAAGACAACCAAGCAAATAATAAGAAATTTTCACTAATCTATTATGTCGTAAATGAGACAACAGGACAAAATCGTGCTGGTAGACTACCTGGTACTGGCCTTCGCAGGTAAGGTAGTGTTTGACGAATTTTGCAACTTCTGGTCATGGAGGTGGCAATGAGATGAGTCAGACACCTTGGCCTTTAGGTTCAATTTTTTCCCCTGGCAAGAGGAAATCCTGTTGGGCATTCAGGATGATGTGTTTGCGGCTGAACATGCAAATGCCATTGGTAGGGAGACCCGAAACCTGCTCTATATCTTCTTCTGTAACTGAAATTTGAACCCCTTGAACAATGGAATGGTCTTCATGTAGATTTTGAGCAAACTGGAGAACCTATTGTTGGTCATACCACTGGATTCTCTAAAAATAACCGAGCCATCCTGCCTACAGAAAAAAATTGAGAGGCTACTGGATAGTGTTCTAACAGGGTTGTCGTGGTGGGTTCGTACCGTATAACAGAGCCTCCCATAGCTATCAACTCGGTAAAATACATCGTCAAAGAGTTGAGTAACAGCTTCTGTGCAGAGTAAGTTTTTCGAGTGAAGGCATGTGAATGGTGGTGAGACAAACGAAAGGATGGTAAAATAGGAATGGCGGTGGTGAATTCGTGTGAAATGATGGTATAAAAGTTTGATATGTCCTCCCCCCCTTCAAGTGCGGATAATAATGATTTCACTCGAGTGGTCATAATGATTTGGAATCTTCTCATTAACTATAGCTTAATTGTAATACATAAAATTTACATACCTCACCTTTACCTTCTGATTCGTGCTGCAAACAAAATATAATGCCTATCCACGATAGTTCTGCAGTAGTCGTGGCGGAGACTTTTGATTTATTAGATGAATTGTATCAAGGATTTGTTGACTGGAAGGACAAAATGTAGTATGAGAGCACAAAATATTGCTGACAGATAATGTTGAAAAGTTGGTGTTTCAGCAACAGGAAAGAAAGGGTGAAACAATTGATGGACGGTGTTATTTCATCAATGGGAAATGTGAAAAATTGTTGAACGGTGGCAATGGGAAAATGGTGAAAGGTTGTTGAATAGTGATAGGGTAAAATGGTGTGGGGTTGCTGACAGTGGTGTTTCAGCAATGGGGAAAGTCAAAAAGTCGTTGAACAGTGGTGTTTCAGCAATGAAGAAAGTCAAAAAGTCGTTGAACAGTGGTGTTTCAGCAATGGGGAGAATGGTGAAAGGTTGTTGACAGTGATAGGGGAAAAAGGTGTGGGGTTGCTAACAGTGGTGTTTCAGCAATGGGGAAAGTCAAAAATTCGTTGAACAGTGGTGTTTCAGCAATGAAGAAAGAGCAGAGAGTTGTTGACAGTGGTGTTTCAGCAATGGGGAGAATGGTGAAAGGTTGCTGACAGTGATAGGGGAAAATGGTGTGGGGTTGCTGACAGTGGTGTTTCAGCAATGAAGAAAGAGCAGAGAGTTGTTGACAGTGGTGTTTCAGCAATGAAAAATCTTGCCTCTTCGTGACGTAGGATCATCCTTTCCTAGTGGCCTGTGCTTTGATCAGGAATCTGCAAAAATCGATTGTAACATGGTATTTCTTGACAGGGATTATTAGTAAATAAAATCTAATCTAATACTAAAGAAATTAACTTAAAAAGAATTAATTGCAATGAGGGG
>ML781687.1:599042-612864 GCA_009831015.1 Picea engelmannii | reverse complement strand
TTTCAAATTTTGCTTGAAATGAAGGATGGGATTTTTGTTTCTGAAGGTTTGGACGTTGAGCAGCAGATTCAGACTTTGATATAATCTCGTCAATATAGGTCTTTCTTCCTCTTCTTCCTTTTCCCCTGCCACCTGTAGGGTCATTGTCTTTGGGGTCTCCGCGTCCTCTCATGCAATCTTTGTATCTGAAAAATCATAAGTGCTTTTGAAATATATAATTACCTTCCCTGGCAACGGTGCCAAAATGTTGGTCACTATAATTGCTTATTTAATCTAAACAATAAAGTGCTACATAAATTGTCAACCCAGGGAAGTTTGTTTATTTCAAAGGTAACCACGCACTATATATTCTCAATATCAAAAGCAACCTAGAGTTGTAGTAAAAAACTATATTGATCACACTTGCCTTGAACAAACTGAAGTTCTAACTTGAATTACAGGAAAGCAACCTACCTATTGCAGAGCTTAAAGGAATGATTAATTTGAAGAATCCTGGATTACATTGAAATATCAACAAGATGCTTGCAACAGGAAAGACCAACTATTTTGTAACCAGAGAACAGGACCCTAATTCCCAAGCAGGAATCTTCAGCACGAGTCTCTGATTAGCACACTCATTAAAATAATTGAAGGCTAACTATTTCTAACAGAGAACAGGACCCTAATTCCCAACCAGGAACCTTCAGCACCAGTCTCTGATTAGCACACTCATTAAAATAACTGAAGGATAACTATTTCTAACAGAGAACAGGACCCTAATTCCTAAGCAGGAACCTTCAGCACCAGTCTCTGATTACCAAGATTTCATAAATTCATCACACAGGATTTCTAACTAAAATTATTAGCACGTACCCAAGCATGAATCACATGAAAACAATGTAACGTTCAGTAAAGCAGAGTTTTCAGCAAGACAGAGTTCAATAAAGTAGTGTTTCAGAAAAGCAGAATTCATTAAAGTAGTGTTTCAGCAAAATAGAAATTAATCAAGGCATAAACAGAGATCACACTAACACACTATAAAACTAACGGGTGAATCTTGTGAAGAAGGTGGGCCCTCCCTTCTCACAAGATTCCCCTGAAACAAAAAGGCTAGAGAGAAATGCTCAGAACAGTCTTTTATTCATCTATCAATGTATCATATTACAATCTGAAATAAAGTACATCCTTCTCTGTAAACCCTTCTTAGTACGAAAACTGAAGATCCCCCCTCGAATGATGATTTCCCCTTATTTAAAGAGGAGAATCCCTTCGATATAATTGATCAACAAATTATAGGTGTATATCTGGGTCCTATTCTTAGTCAGATCGACTTTCTAAACTAGAATAGGGTCTCCTAGTCTCCCGCAACAGAATGCTATTACGAGTGTTGAGTGAGGTGTTGTTGTTACGGCTGGAGTAACAGCTCTTTATTTGTTTCTTGTTACTGTTGTTGTATGATGTTTCGGCATCGCAAATCGCGGGCTGTTTCAGCCACAGGATTTGTGTTCTGACTGTTTCAGCACTTCTCAGGCAGCAACGATGGTTGATGCTTGGCTCATGGTGCAGTTGTTGTAGTCAATCTGTGTGAGTTTTTGTTCAGCATCGTTGACCATGGACTGTGTAACAGCTTCCTCTGTGTTTCAGCATCGTTGACCATGGACTATGTAACAGTTTCCTCTGTGTTTCAGCATCGTTGACCACGGACTGTGTAACGGCTTCTTCTGTGTTTCAGCATCATCAACCATGGACTGTGTAACAGCTTCTTCTATGTTTTATCATCGTCGACCACGGACTGTGTAACAGCTTCTGTGTTTCAGCATCATCGACCACGGACTGTGTAACATCTTCTGAGTTGTTGTTTCAGCAACAGACCTCAATGCTAATCTACAGTTCAAACTATTTCAGCACTTATACATTTCTAATCAATGGTTAAGTACGAGAGTGATGTAAAATTATATGAAAAACATATTAAACGTATAGTAAAGAGAAGAGACGTTGTATACATTTGGAAAGATAGGATAAAGTGATAATATGAGTTTAAATGTGAGTGAAACAAGAGTGTAATGGTGGAAAAAAGTATGGGCAAAAAGGTACATTGTGTGGTCCTAACAATATGAAAATTAGCTATGATACCACTTGATGGTATCGGAAGGAACCTTTTCCTAGGCTTTGATACCACTTGATGGTGACCCCCCTCTTCCTCCTTGGGTTGTGCAACCCCCTGATCTAGGATCGTTCAATCACTTAAGTCGAATCAACTCTTCGGGCCCCTGCTGGAACCAAAATAAATTTTCACAAGTCCCCCTTTCTTCAAAGTGTAGGTTTTTCCAACCCTGCGGGCTCTTTCCCGACCCTTTTGAAGAATTTGAACAACTGGCGCTAGCTCTCTATTCTAGGACCCTTCCTCCATATGACCTTGGGCTGAGACCTGGGGCTAACCTCAAAAGGTTCTTATTCCAACCTACGGGCTTCATTCTTTCTTGCCTCATGTTGTGGCCAATTCTTCCAGAGTCACAATCCTCTGAAACCACAGAAACAAGATCAATGCTCATTGTTCCTCAATGAGATCTATGGATCAGTATCTTCCTTCGACAATTTGGGCTTCGGTCGAATCCACATGCACAATCTACAAACCCTCCGAAGTGGATTTCTAACAGAGTGAACCTTCATCCTCCATTTTTCACCTTGCAAATCAATAGTCCATTCTCTCCTGTAAGATCAATGGCCCACAACAAATTCAGGCTCTGGCACTTCGGTAAATTTTGAAAAACCACCACGTGAATCCTCTGGAGTGTACTACCTCCAAAGTGAGGGATCCTATGACACATGTCACCCTGATATGATGGTTCAGATGAACTCCTGCGCTTCATCCTTTAGGAGTTCTCCACCCTTCTCCACCTTGGATCTTCCGAAGTACTATTGTTCTAAATTCCACGATCTACTGACATGTGTCCTTTGCAACGAATGGTCAATATGAACTCTGGCACTCTGGCCTTCAGGAGTTCTTGATCCAACCAACTCTGCTTTCCTCCTCAAGTGAATTTTCTCTGAAGTGGCAGATATTTCACCACATGTATTTTTCCAAAGGATGGTTGGGATGACTTTGGGACTTCGACCTTCGAGAATCCTCATGCCCTCCCACTTCAATTATTCTAGAGTGAATATTCTCCAGAGTGCAGGATCTGATGACACCTTTCCTCACCAATGGATGACCCGGATCTACTTCAAATCCCACAAGTTCGGGAGTTCTTCACCCATATGCACTCACTCCTCTGGGATGTAGGATCTCCTGCCATGTGTCTCCGACTAACGGACGGGTGATATATTCTCCACTACTTCGGGCTTCAATGATTTTCAAATCTCAACACTTCAAACCCTTCAGAGTGCATCTCCTCCAGAGTTAATGATCTATCTCCACGTTCCTTCCTGTGCCAATGGCTAGGATCCATTTCGGCACTTCAGGACTTCGGCAATTCTACAACCACCTCATTTGAAATATCCTGAAGTGCATTTCCTCTAGAGTCTCAGATCATACTCCATCTGTCCCTCCCCAGCACCAACAGTTGGGATGAGCTTCGGGCTTCAGAGCTTCGGTGGATTTGGTTGCTTCTCACCTGGATTCTCTCGGATTTCCTTTGCTCTAGACTTCCATATCTTCCACCACCTATCCCTCTAGATGATGGAAGGTCCTGATCCACTTCGGGACTCCAAGAATTGGGCGAGTATGCTCTCCTGTGCACTTAAAATGGGTTAAATTCCATTCACTTTACCTGGAACCAACGTATGTCGGTCCTTCGCACTCAGATCTGATGATTGGGATTTGTTCTCTCCATCTACGCACTCCTCCTGTTATCTGGAAGTAGGATTCAACAGTCCATATCAACTCTTCACAGATGATTTGACGATAGTTGTATCTCCTCCCTCTTAATCTTTGGGTTTCTCCTGAATTGGAAGAATTTGTAATAGTCAAAGGCTACAGCCTTTGATCCTCCTGCGAGCTCAGCTACTTGGGTCTCATCTGCACTTCTAGGAACATTATCCCCCCTGAGCTTATATAAACTTGAAGTAATTTCCCTCTCCTGAGATCTCCTTGCACTCTCTTCAGTGTGAACCTGCACTGTCTTCACAATTTGAACCTGTAAAGATCCTTGGCCTTTGCTCATTGTCCAGGTTCATTGTGCACACTTGCACTATCTTTCACGAGCCTTGAATTTTCTCTTATTTATAGGGGACTCAACCCTTCTTCTCCCTCAAAGGACTTATTGTACCCTCCTGGAAACTCTCTGCTCTTATTCTGAGATTTCGAACTTGAAATAAGTTCAATCCTACGCACACTCCTTGCACTTGTCTGAATATTCATACTTTCTCAACACTTGTCTAAGTGTTGGCCTGGTGCACTCCTTGCATAGGTCTTCTCCTAAATCCTAAATCCTTCAAGTTCATTGATGCATCTCCTACATCTACTCAATTCACACTTTCATATCTCCCCTACAAAGTGTTCAACAACTTTGTTTTCCTCACCTTCTCCAACACTTCAGAAGGTGTTGTTTATGTGCACTCTTTGCACTTACTCAAAGCACTCCTTGTTGAACTTACAGAGTGTTTAGAAACTTTGTAGTGTATTCTCCTTGAAACTCTTCTCTCTAAACTCGAGACAGATTTCTCTTGTCCACTCCTTGCACCCGCTCAATTCCCACCTGGAAGAGCTCTACAGAGTATTCAGCAACTTTGTCTTTTACACATTCTCTGCACAGTTTCTCTTCCAAGGTGTTCAGTAACCTTGAGGCTCCTCCTGAGTTTGAGACTATCATGGTGTGACTACCTAGCACGTTCTCCTCTGAACTTGAAATAGAATTCATATACGCACTCCTTGTGCTAGCTCACAGAATTCTCAATACATTGTCGTTCACTCCTTCCACTTAGCCTAAAATAACCCAGAAAAACTCAGCAAACTCATAGACATATAGTGAAGTTTATTTTATCCCTGCAGATGAAACCTGTCACATACATATAAAGCATGTATTCATAAACACACATATGACATTCATAAAACATAGGGAAACATACACAGAATCATATGCAAGAAAAATTGTTATCTTTGTATTAATATGAACGTCAATTACAATATGTGCATGCTCGGACTACAACAGAGTCGCAACTCTTCTCTCCTTGGCTTACAATGATTTTCTATCAACTCTTAGCATCCAAAATGACAATTATCGGAACCCCTTATGGGCATACAATACAATGCTTTATACAAGAGGGGCTCATTGATTATTCCCTCCAACTACCCTAGTGGTGTCTAATCACCATTACAATGCTCATCTACTGAGGCTTATTACAATAAATGAAAATCTAGTCCAAATAGGATCTAGATCAACCTATAGTCATCCATTAAAGGAGACTTTATCTGCAGCCTGTACAAAGGCATGACTCGACTCTTCTCAAGCCTTACAGCATTTAATAACAATTTATTACATTGAATTTTTAAATTCAAGGAAAAATGAGAGGGTCGGTGCCTCTCTCCCTTCTTGAATGCACATTGATGTGTTGAATAGTTGGCGCTTGTTGAGGTGGAAAGGATTTTTTCTCTCATCTCCCTGATTGTGGATTTTTCCCTAGTTTATCCCTTTTTCCATTGAAACCCTAGTTGCATAAAAACCTTAGTTTCTTGAGGATCACATCATTATTGCATCCATATACAGCCAGAGGAGGAGGATAGCAGCTACAACCACACACTCAATGAAGCAAAGAACCCTCCTATAGAGAGGCTACTAGAATATCCACAACTTCAAGATCCATCCACAGGTGATATTGTAATATCTTTCCATTTGGGCAACAAATATTTCATTTATTCTTTAATTTTTTTTTGTTCATGTGTATTTTCTTTGCAACTTGTCTTTTATTTATGAAGAATAGCTTGAACCTTGGGGTAAATTTGTTTATCGAAATCTAGGGTTTTTAGTTTTCTAACCCCATTTGTTTGTAATATTGTAGAAACCACAAGATATATGAATTTTCTAACCCTTGATGCATATTTTCAATTGGGATCTGAGCTAATATCAAGATCCCTGGTTGTTCAGCAAATCTATTTTCTTCACCTTCTCCAACACTTAAGAAGAGGTTGGCTTTGTGCACTCTTACAGAGTGTTCAGAAACTCTGTAGTGTCTTCTCCTTAGCACTCTTCTCTCTAAACTCAAAATAGATTTCTCTTATGCACTCCTTGCACCCACGCAATGCCCACTTGGCAGAGCTCTACAGAGTATTGAGAAACTTTGTCTTTTATGCCTTCTCTGCACAGTTTATCTTCCAAGGTGTTCAATAGCCTTGAGGCTCCTCTTGATTTTGAGACTATCTTGGCACATTCTCCTCTGAAATCGAAGTAGAATTTAGATATGCACTCCTTTCCCTAGCTCACGGAGTTCTCAATACTCTGTCATGCACTCCTTACACTTAGCCTAAAAGAACCCAAAACAACCCAACAAACTCACATACAGATAGTGAATTCTATCTTATCCCTGCAGATGAAACCTATCACATACATCTACAACATGTATTCATAAACGCACAGATGACATTCATAAAACATAGGGAAACATACACATAATCATATGCAAGAAAAAATGTTATATTTGTATTAATATTAATTTCAATTACAATATGTGTAGTCTCGGACTACAATAGAGTCTCATATCTTCTCTCCTTGGCTTACAATGATTTTATATCAACTCTTAGCAGCCAAAACGACAACTATGAGAACCCCTTTTGGGCATACAATACAATGTTTTATACAAGAGGGGCTCATCAAGCCTTCCCTCCAACTACCCTAGTGGTGTCTAATCACCATTACAACGCTCATCTACTGAGGCTTATCACAATAAATGAAACTCTAGTCCAAATCGGATCTAGATCAACCTATAGTCATCCATTAAATACAAATATATATACATCTTATACAAAGGCATGACTCGACTCTACTCAAGCCTTACAGCATTTAATAACAATTTATTACATTGAATTTTTAAATTCAAGGAAACTTGAGAGGGTTGGCACCTCTCTCCCTTCTTGAATGCATGTTGATGTGTTGGATAGTTGGTTCTTGCTAAGGTGGAAAGGATTTTTTCTCTCATCTCCCTCATTGTGTATTTTTCCCTAGTTTATCCCTTTTACCATTGAAACCCTAGTTGCATAAAAACCTTAGTTTCTTGAGGAGCACATCATTATTGCATCCATCTACAGCCAGAGGAGGAGGATAGCAGCTACAACCACATACTCAGGGAAGAAAAGAACCCTCCTATAGAGAGGCTACTAGAATATCCATGACTTCAAGATCCATACACAGGTGATATTGTAATATATTTCCATTTGGGAAACAAATATTTCATTTATTCTTTGATTATTTTTTTGTTCATGTATTTTCTTTGCAACATGTATTTTATTTCTGAAGAATAGCATGAACCTTGGCGTAAATTTCTTTATCAAAATCTAGGTTTTTTATTTTTCTAACCCCATTTGTCTGTAATAATGTAGAAACCACAAGATATATGAATTTTCTAACCCTTGTTGCAGATTTGCACTGGGGATCTGAGCCAATCTCAAATGCCTGGTTGTGGGTGTGTGGTAAAGGGTTTTTTTTCAGTTTTTCATGAGATTTTTATGGATTATTAACCTCCTGTTGATTTATTTTCATGTTTTCAAGTAATAAGGGCCAAAAACCACTCAATATTCTCGTGAAGCTGAGGCCAAAGGTGCAGGCCAGCTACCAGGGACCAATGCACAAATGGGGGTCAATTGGTGTATTGACCAATGAACTTAAAAATCCTAGTTTTACCATTAAATAATTCAATAAGTATCCCTAGTTATCTATAAGTTTACTAATTTTCTTAGAAACCCTCTAAAATCCAAAGGATTGAGGAATAAATCCCCCTGGTGGGTTTCCATACCTATCCTTCAAGTGATTTTTTGGGGGTTTGGCTCTCTGTTTGCCTCTACAAATAGGTTGTAGCTCTGCATTCCAATGGTTTTTCATACCTATAGGTTTATTTCATTGCATTTCATGTCATTTCAATTTGAAAAGAAAAATAAAAATAAGCATATAGGTTAGGGCATATAGCTAGTTTGCATTGCATTGTTTCTAGTTGTTAGTTACATCCATAGGCCTTTATTTTTTGTTGTTACAAAGTAGGTGTAATTCATATTTTCATAAAACCATTAGTTAAATAAAAAGGCCACTTAGAACCCCGAATTTTTGCTTGACAATAGGGATTTTGTTTGTGAATTTGATTGCATTAATTGAAAAAGAATTTTTTATTTAAAATTTTGAATTTTTATGCAACTCATTTATGTTTTAATTAGAGGAAAAGTTGGCACTTAGTAATTTATTTATTTTACTTTCATATATATTTAGAATTTGAATTTGGTACCATTTCTTTTTTAAAGTATTTCTTTTTGGCAATTTAATTTCAGCAGTTTAATTTTCATTCAAACCACAAGCACACAAAGCACACCTTAAATTATATGATTGGTTCATGATTCCAAGCATATCCCTAAAATTAACTATTGGTTGTGGATCCTAATTATCTTCCTCATTTATAGGCCTTTTTTTCAGTCATGTTTATACCTCATGAAGACTGTTCACCCCTCCACGTGGGGGGGTTGCAAGGGGGGCTTTCCCCCCTTGCAAGGTCCGGGGGGCTCATCCCCCTGGATGGAGGGTTCGGGGAAAAGTGGGCCCCTGATGGGGGTTCAGGGGCAGTGTCCCCCGATGGGGATTCAAGGACGAATCCCCCGAAGGAAAATTTTCCTTGTAAATGTATATTGTAATTTCATAGTAAATCTGGACCATTCATTATAAGGTCACAGATTTGACGATAGAAGTTATGTTAGGGTGTTTTTCCCTAAAAGGAAACCCTATTTTATGAAAAAATTGTATTGTGGTTGTGTATCATTGTGAATATTGTATTATGAGAGAGGATATTGTGAGAGAAAGAAGAGGAAGTTACAGCGGGTGTGTTGTAGGTTATATCCCTTCATTTTGTTGGATAATATAAGGAAGGACCTGGAAATTTCTATGGTGGACTTATCCCACACTAGGTGAACCATGTATATTTGTGTTTATATTGTATTGTGTATCTTTTGTGTTTTATTTCTGCATTTGTTTTATTTTATTTCTCAGTGCTCTTGTTTTTCTAACATTAACCATTACCTTAACAAACATTTAAGCCCCCTTGGACACTAAAACAAATTTGTAGTTAAGTTAGGACCCTGGGAATAGGAATCCAAACAACTACCCTTGGTCACTTACATATGAGACATAGAATTTTACCTCTTAGGGAACTAAAATCCTTTCTATTGGACATGGTCCCAACCCGTTCGGTAACAGGTTTTCTCTGAGAGTGGATAATGCTAAGTTCTACAGTAGAGGTGTGATTGAGACTCCTTTCTCTTTCACTACTAAAGATCCCCAAACTATGTCATTTCAGCAGAAAGGAAAGGTAACTTGTTACACGTGTCTATGAAGAGGCATATTAGTGGCCAATATTAGATGTTTTTTACCTAGGTGTCTCTCACAGGAGGGAGGGAACCTGAGACAAATTTAGATGAGCCTTTAGGACATCTCACTACCCTCTTCCTCATAGTTATAATTGTCTCTTTCACCTTCACTTTGTTATGTAGGAGACCTCATCTCCCCATGTTGTTTGTTGTTTGGAAGGCCCCCATCCATAGTCTAGGTTTTTTTTTACCACTTTAGTTGATATTGCAAGCTAGATTCTTTTTCTTTTGATAGGATGAAACTTCTTGAATTAGGCCTTATTTTCTTATCAGATACACTTGAAACCACTAATGCACCACCTGAGTATGTAGAGTGTTTGTTTGATTAAGTAGTTTCTTAACTCTTCTTTTGTTATATTTTCTTTATCCTTTTTTATTAACTTCTTTCTTAGATAGATACTTATATTAGGACACCATAAATCCCCATAGGAGACAATATAGTAGGCTACAAGACCTTCAACCTGAGTTCCACATTCAATGTAACATTCTCTTTTCTCGATGACATAAAGTCCCCCACCCTAAACCTCCCTTATTTTGTATCTCATCTAACTTGGATCCCCCCTCCCCACTGAGGGGTACTGGTACATCCAAATATGGTCCCAAATCCCCCATATGATGTCCATCATCCCCTTATAACCCAAGCTCCACCATGGTTGGAGCTAACCCATGACCCAATGCTAATCAACCCTTTGTGCATTTCATGGTTAGTTTAAACCTACCTGATTTG
Organism: Picea engelmannii; assembly: GCA_009831015.1. Lineage (NCBI taxonomy): Eukaryota > Viridiplantae > Streptophyta > Pinopsida > Pinales > Pinaceae > Picea > Picea engelmannii. The sequence continues at coordinate 602,605 of ML781687.1, read as the reverse complement.
AAAAAGTTTATTAATTATCCCATCCACCATGACACTAATTATCCCCCTATGCCAAAACAATTGCCATCAAATATCCCTAATTTTGAAGGAAAACCAAGAGAATAAACCTTTAACCATATTATGTCCTCCCACCTTTAATGGTGTTCCTCTAACTCCATAACATAGGATTCAATTAGGTTAATACTTTTCCAATGCACTCTAATAGGTGTTTCTACCAAATGGTACATAGATCAACTTGGTAACACCCATAGAACCTTTGATTCCATATCCAAATTGTTCTTTACCTTCTTTCAACTCTTCGTCCACCATGACATAGGGATAGAAATGATAACTAAATTTTGTCAAACCACTGTTACCCACATCTCGTATCACATCCATGAGTGGCATAGATGACGATAATTGTGGAAATCTCAAATTGGTGATTCCTTCCTTATGGACTGGTTTCTAAAGTCCCTTATTTCCCCCATTTCCAAATATGTATCTATGACACTACCTAGGAACGAGAAAGAAACCATTCAAAAATGCTTACAGTATGATATGATATATGCTCGATCAGGGTACCTTTAAACCATCTTTATTGATGTCCCTCGCTCTTTCTAAGGTGACTTGTCTGCACCATGGGTATCACATGAAGCTTATGGTATGATCAGGTCCATCTCCCATACTTATCCACAACCTATTGATCTTCACAAAACTAGTGGATATAGTAACCCTTATGGTGGGGTCCAGACTTCCTATAGATATCAAAACCCCCCTAAAGATCATTCATGTGATTCATCTCAAATAGGAACTAGTACATATTACCCTATACCCCATGGCCATCCACATGGTCAGGTTACCCCTTATGGAATCTCACCTTCTAGTGATGTTGTTGTGATCCCTTACTACCATTTCCCTAGCCCACCTCCAGCTACCCCATCTCCTCCAACATTGATACTCCAACCCCCTACTAGTTAGTTTGCACCCCCTCCTTAAGGGAAATTGTATGCATGAAAAACAATCCCAAACTCCCTAATCATAATAAGAAGAAAAGAAGGGGGAAATGTAAGTGGAACAACCAAAACTAGGGGACATAGGGGAATCAAAATCTTTCACCTAATAACAATGTTGGGGATAATCATCCTACCACAAACCAAGGACAAGGTAACAATCCCTATCCCAAGAAAGGGGAGAACCAAAACCTTCAAACTAATAAACCTTGCACTAGTTGTGGTGTCTGTGGGGATTACACTCATGAATTCCCCCTCTTACCAAAAATGTGTCGAATGTGGGAAGTAGTTGAGGCTACCAAACATGCCAATAGTCAACCTACCCCACCCTCCTCATCATAACCATCTATGTTGAGAAACCTTTTACCATCACAATAGTTTGTGTCCACTCTAGAAGCCCATCCATATGGACCACCTCCCCCTTCCACCACTCACAGTAATGGGAATTACCAAATCCTCATCTTGGATTCAATTTATATTAACATTACTACTTGATCCCTCCAGTACGATATTCCCTCTAAGGAAAAATTTACTAAGTCCTATGATCCTCCTCCATCCAACAATGGACCTTTATAGATTAATTTCCCTAGTGTTGACCTACCTCACAAAGTATCCAAGGTTATGTTTAGGTGGAATTCCCCTAACCCCCATTGTAGCGCACATTTTCTGCTACTAAGGTTTAATCGCTCTTAAAAGAAGACTATAACACCACTTTGTACATAACTCATACAGATGTTATTTAACCCACATGCATTTAAACAATAAACACATTCAACGCAGAGTATTCATATGAATTACTGCCATAATCAGCAAGCAATTAGCTTTTCATATTAATTCATATACATAGCGGAAAACATGATACATAAGCAGCACAGTCATGCAAAACATAATTAAAGCATAATCAGATACTTATCTTTATCAATGGTAGATTCCACCAACCAAGTGCAGGCCTTCCACGAACCTCCCAGCCTTAGACCACACTTCTCATCAGCTCAGCAGTGGGTCACCCCCGAGCTAGGACTAAGCTCCACTCCAAGACAAGGAATACTAGGCTAGCTGAGGTTACAGGAAAAACAACACACAACCACAAGGAAGGAATTATCTCCTAGGAACCTCCCACGCTCACTTCCAACAGTCCCTCATTCCCCACATGCATGTTCCACCCCAGGAGAATACACCTTCTCTGTCACCTGGACAGTCCTTCGGCTGCTAATCTCCCTTGCCTTGGGTTACAGGAACAGGCCGGACCAGAAGTCTCTGGGCTCTGTGGCAGCTACAGGGTTCCTTCCAGGAGTCCTCTCCTTCCTCCGTGCACTCTCTCACCTGGAGAGAATCACTCACAGGCCAACAACTTGTTCTACCAACCTCAATCACCTCTCTCACCTGGAGAGAGCATTGTACCACTGGCCAACAAGACCCCATGTAGTCCAGCACTGTGTGGTCACAACAACCCACGGGGAAAACAGACACGGGATTTCCAATAGGTTCAACAATGGAAGGTCATTTCTTATTTCCCAATCCGCCAACACAGGATAGACTCATGCTCTGGTTGTCAGGGATGCATGAAAAACAATCCACGCGGGGTTCAACGCAGGTTCGAACTGTTCAGACAGGGGATGTACCAGTTATCCCGAAACAAACACAGATACACGCCTTTTCGGTTCAGAGGATGCACGAGGGTTTTTCTGCAAGAGTCAGACCAGTTCACCTTCTGGCAGTCTAAGGGTCGAATGGAGGAGGAGGAACCTTTCTCACAACTCACCCTGGTCGTTTATTCACATGCGTCAGGGTTGAAACTTGTCACCCATAGAACTGCATGCATTCCACCAGCATGCATCACCCTTGTACGTCCTCCCTTGCCAAAACTTAGGATAAAACACAAAATGCACATGTCTTTTTGGAATAATATTAAAATATTATTCCCAGGCTTAAACCTCCTAGGCTTAGCCCCCATGCTCAACACTTAGCCCCTTTCCCACCTTCTAGCCCCTAATTCCTTGCCCACTTTGTGGATGCTCAGTCCCCCTTCACTCATTCATCGTGGTCGATCTGCACCTGGTGGTGTTTATATTTTATTAAATGTTCTTCATACATACAAGTACAACAGCAGGCTCCTGGGCTTCAACACTTAGGCTCCCTGGCCTAAAAAACACATAAGTCTCTAGATTATAAGAACTTGGCTCACCAGCCTATAAAACATAACCACAATTCCTTTTAGAAATTGGTTTACAATGGGGCTCGGCCTTGGGGACACTACAATCCCCCTCCCCTTATTTTTGCACTGTCCTTAGTGCAACTTTACACAGCATCTGCAAGATTTTCAAAAAAATTCAAAAAGATGTGGGTACTCTGCCCGTATAACATATGCATGCTCCCATGTCGCGTCCTCAGGACCTTACCAGGTCCACTGGACCTTTACAAGCTCTATAGCTCGATTTCGGAGTTGTTTGCTTTTCCTGTCCAATATGCGCACAGGATGCACTTGCAGGACACCTTCTGGTTCCACCTGAATCACATTCCAATCGATAACATGATTAGCATCAGGTACATATTTCTTAAGCAGTGAAACATGAA
>ML781687.1:574120-596136 GCA_009831015.1 Picea engelmannii | reverse complement strand
AGTGACCTTCCTCTTGGTCCCTGTGGCCAACTGCACTAACCAAGACTTCTCATGTTTTCTTCTCGTTAGATGCAAACTTTCCACCACTCTAGGATCTACATAACTATGGATAGCCCCTGAATCAATTAAAATAACAAGTGGTCGGTTGTTAATCGTACCTTCCACTTCAATCATGTGCGATTGAAATTCTGCTTGCTTATTGTCCAGGGCTGCGTAGATCCTCAGCATTCTACTGCCCATATCCTCCACTCTTTCAGCTTGCTGAACAGTATGGACAGTTCTTGCTTTGTCTTTTCTATGGCGGCAGTCTTTGTACCTATGATTCCCTTTACAACCCCAACACTCCATAGGTGGTGGTCCTGGCACCTGCTCACTCCCTTCAACTTTCCTGGGGTCTCTAAAGGATGATTGTTCCCCAGGCCCATTCTTGAAAAAGGGAGGCATGTTTCCCTTCTTCCTCTGTTCTTTCTTAAACCTCTTCTGGTCATCCCAAGCCTTCTGAAAGGTAGGATTTTCTCTTTGTTGTTCGTATAAGCATTTCTCCCTTCTTATTGTTTCTTCCATAGTCTTAGGATCATCATATTGAATCTTGTCACCAATGGAAGGTGGCAGTCCACTCAGATACCTATGAATCTTGACAGCCTCATCTTTGATGAATGGAACATACTTCAGTAGTTTCAGAAAACTTCGTTCATACTCATCAATAGTCATGATGCCTAGCTTGAGTTCGAAGAACTCCTTCATCTTTCTGTCATAGTATCTTTTAGTCATGTATTTCTTCTCAAAATGCCTCTTAAATTCCTTCCAAGTGACCTCTTTCTCTCTGATTTTTTGCACCTACACAAACTGATCCCACCACATGGATGTTTTTCCTTTCAGTTGGTACATTGCAATTCTTCCTTCTGCATGGGTAGAATAATTTTGCAGTTGGAAGTATTTCTTCATGCCAAGCAACCATGTCTCGGCATCTTCCTCCTTCTGTTCTCCATCGAATGTTGGAGGCTTAATATTTTTCATCTCTCCTTTCAACTCCTCCTTTCCATATTTTTGATGTTTTCTGGTAGGGGACGGGCTTGAACTACTGTGTGTCTCCCTGTCAGAATGTCTTTGGGAGCGACTAAGATGTCGGCTACCACTCCTCGACCTACTTCTTCTCCCATGGGTTCTGCGACTCTCCGTCTTACTTGAGTCTCTTCCCTTCTTGAGTTTCCTCTCTATTCTTTCCAAGCTCTTCAAAAATTGTAAGTTTAATTCACCATGTCGATCCCTGACTTTCATGAGATTTCGGCTATCAGCGCGGTGAGCCTTGGCCTCTCTTTGCAATCCTTCAATGATTTTCATTATGTGTCCTTACTTATCCTTCTCTTTTCCATGCCCATTGGATTTCGATCCCTCCACTCCCATATTGACATCCTTTCCTTCTCGTTCGTCTCCTATTTCGGAGGCAATCATCACCTTTTCCCATTCCATACTCGACGTTGGTTAACTGGAATCCTGAGCTCCGTTGAACTCTACACATGCACTGTGCAATTAAATTCGAAGTTTTTCAGGCCACTAAACCTTCAGGAACAATAAACAACATTTATAACTAACATGAACACGAACAAAAGACATTTTGATTCCAATGGGTTTTCTGAGCTCTCATTCGGCTCTGCACTTTTGGGTTTTTTTTTTTTTTTTTGAAACTTCAGTTTTTAGGACTTTCGAGACTTTTGGGTTTTCGGTACCCGGGACTTCATTACGCAGTGACTCCCAACCTCTTGTCACTCCTATCCCTGAAATCCGATACACGATTTCTTATACGTTATCCAACGATCCTCGACGAGCTAGATCTAATGGTCCAGATCCTTTCGGGGTTTTGGGCTTCCAAACGCCGATGCGCTCTAACTCTCGTTAGCCCTCTGGGCTAGACTCGTGGTTCACACGACCTCCCCTTATAGGACCACATTCATACCTCCTATCGGGGTTTCGGACTTTCCAATGCCGAAACACATATGTCCTTAGGATTCGTGATTCCCCGAACCCCGATTTCCCGATGGATGACTCTCCTTCTGGAACTTTCCCGAATGCCTCAATCTTGGCCACGTGTCCCCAAGAATGGATGGTACTCACCGCTTCTCGCTATGTCACGATTTCGCAATTTCAAATTCTCCAGGTGCCTTGTCTTCAGGATTCGCGAAACGCTGAACCCCGATATGTCGATGGGCTCCCAATCTCGCCCACGTGTCCCAACTGACGGATGGATCAGATCCAATCTCAGGATTTCGCAACTTGCGATTCCCCGATGATAAAGTTCTATGTCGACTCAAAACCTCGGTAGCTGATATATCGATGGGTCGCTCGATCTCCGCCATGTGTCCCCACAAACGGACGGCTCGGATCGTTCATAACACTTTTACCATGAAAATTCCCGACCTCCTGTCGTCGTGACTCCCGATTTCACGAATGTCGATATCCCGATATTTCGACATGCAAAATGTCGACGGGCTCTTTATTATCGCCACCTGTCCCTTCGAGATGGACGGTCCTGACTAATTCGAGATTTTGCGTATCGCGATTTCCACACTCCTGTGCAATATCCAAAGGGCTTTAAACCCCGTGCACACTTTTCAGATCTGACGGTCACAAGGGTTCACCTTCCCTCCCAAACATATCTTATAGATCCTACACCACCGATGTGGATTCCTCTCTCCCTGTGACTCATACCACACTGGTTGCGGTTTCATAACGTCGCTATACCTCCTGAGCTTTAAAACTCGTCAAGTAACTCCTTGACATTTTGGAGAAAACCAAGGTACGAAATTGACCTTCCAGACCCAATTTCCCTTCGCATTCTCGGTCTAAAGACTGCTCCATTGGTACATCTAGGCTCAGTGTCAAAACCTTGGCTCTGATAACAAACTGTAGCGCACCTTTTCTGCTACTAAGGTTTAATCACTCTTAAAAGAAGACTATAACACCACTTTGTACATAACTCATACAAATGTTATTTAACCCACATGCATTTAAACAATAAACACATTCAACACAGAGTATTCATATGAATTACTGCCATAATCAGCAAGCAATTAGCTTTTCATATTAATTCATATACACAGCGGAAAACATGATACATAAGCAGCACAGTCATGCAAAACATAATTAAAGCATAATTAGATACTTATCTTTATCAATGGTAGATTCCACCAACCAAGTGCAGGCCTTCCACGAACCTCCCAGCCTTAGACCACACTGCTCATTAGCTCAGCAGTGGGTCACCCCCGAGCTGGGACTAAGCTCCACTCCAAGACAAGGAATACTAGGCTAGTTGAGGTTATTGCAAAAACAACACACAACCACAAGGAAGGAATTCTCTCCCAGGAACCTCCCACACTCATTGCCCACAGTCCCTCATTCCCCACATGCCTATTCCACCCCAGGAGAATACACCTTCTCTGTCACCTGGACAGTCCTTCGGTTGCTAATCTCCCTTGCCTTGGGTTACAGGAATAGGCTGGACCAGAAGTCTCTGGGCTCTATGGCAGTTACAGGGATCCTTCCAGGAGTCCTCTCCTTCCTCCGTGCACTCTCTCACCTGGAGAGAATCGCTCACAGGCCAACAACCTATTCTACCAACCTCAATCACCTCTCTCACCTGGAGAGAGAGTTGTACCACTGGCCAACAAGACCCCACACAGTCCAGCACTGCGTGGTAAAAACAACCCACGGGGAAAACAGACACGGGATTTCAAACAGGTTCAACAATGGCAGGTCATTTCTTATTTCCCAATCCGCCAACACAGGATAGACTCACGCTTTGGTTGTCGGGGATGCATGACAAACAATCCATGCAGGGGTCAATGCAGGTTCGAACTATTCAGACAGGGGATGTACCGGCTATCCCAGAACAAACACAGATACATGCATTTTTGGTTCAGAGGATGCACGAGGGTTTTTCTATAGGAGTCAGACCAGTTCACCTTATGGCAGTCCGAGGGTCGAATGGAGGAGGAGGAACCTTTCTCACGGCTCACCCTGGTCGTTTATTCACATGCGTTAGGGTTGACACTTGTCACCCATGGAACTGCATGCGTTCCACCAGCACGCATCACCCTTGTACATCCTCCCTTGCCAAAACTTAGGATAAAACACAAAATGCACATGTCTTTTTGGAATAATATTAAAATATTATTCCCAGGATTAAGCCCCCTAGGCTTAGCCCCCAGGCTCAACACTTAGCCCCTTTCGCACCTTCTAGCCCCTAATTCCTTGCCCACTCTGTGGATGCTCAGTCCCCCTTCACTCATTCATCATGGTCGGTCTGCACCTGGCGGTGTTTATATTTTATTAAATGTTCTGCATACATACAAGTACAACAGCAGGCTCCTAGCATTCAACACTTAGGCTCCCTGGCCTAACAAACACATAAGTCTCCAGCTTATAAGAACTTGTCTCACCATCCTATAAAACATAACCACAATTCCTTTCAGAACTTGGTTTACAACGGGGCTCGGCCTTGGGGTCACTACACCCATGGGTAGGTATCCCACCACTAAAACATAGTGGATAACTTAGCTCAATCTCCTACAGAAATGTCATCTCTTGAAATCCTCCAAATGTGTCCTTCATAAAGGAAGGATTTACTTTCCACTTTGGTCATTATTGATCCATTAGAAAATATAATGATTACCTTCGATAGTGACAAGGTTGACTCATTTAGATTACCACCCTCAATAGCCTTCCAAATTCCAGTGTCGATCAAGAATGTCATTGTCCATTGATGCATTATTAATGAAGGCACATCCACATGCATCATGTCATCCCAAGTATGGAAGAAGTTAGGCTCCCCCACACTTGTTCCATATACAATATTCATTCATGTGTATGATGGTCGACCCTATCAACCTAAAGGGATTTATCAAAATTTCCATATATAATTAGGATGGAAAGAAGTATGTATTAACATTGAATTTATAGATGCGCAATTTATCAATGCCCTATTGGACTACAACATTCTTCTAGTACAAAGATTCAATTTTTCCCTGAAGGCAATGGCTTCCTCGGTATTTCTTAAGATGATATTCCCCCATAATGGGAAACTTGTTGCCATTGATCAGTTGACCTACCATGACCCTCAAGTGAAACTTCATCCTCACCATGTAGTCTCTCTTTGAGTGGGAACTAATTTGTCCCTTCACTTTCAAACATCAACCCTGGAGTCTACAAAGACTCGACATTACTTGGTGCATATTATGGACCTCCTCCTATGATTACCCAACCCAATTCTTCTAATTTATGTATGGTATAATTCGGTGATAGACCAGTGAGCCCATGCCCAGATCCATCAGTTGGACCCTTAAATTGAGCACCTTTAATGCCACTACCAAGAGCGCATCCACATCCACAGTATCCCTTTGGTCAAGAACATTTATTATTTCCTCCTCCAAGAATAGCTAGTACCCTGGTTATGGCGACATTGAACTTATCTAAACTTACCTTAGGGATTCCATTTTTATATTTGTACCCCCCTATAAATCCTCTCCAACCCTCTTTTCAACTCCATACTTGGCCTTGAATCCTATGAAGCCAATACCCATGACCCTTATATCCCCTAGGGAACCTATACAGGCCCCACCTCAACCAACACATACTAGGAAAGCAGTTGACAAGGGGGAAAGCCAAGAAAAAAGGGGTAAAAAACACTCATAATAAAGTCATGTCCACCTATAGCACTGCATATAGTTCCATACCCACATGTGCCATATGCAATATCTCTGGCCATTATACCTTCAATTTTTATAGGCTCCCTAAACTTAAATAAATTTACAACACAAATGATTTATAACACAATCCACCCATACATATTGTGGAACTCCCCCCTTTTGGGTGATCATTTAAACATGTTAAGTCTTTATGCACAAATTACCCATGTGAATTGTGCAATAACTATGGCCATTATTCTCACCATTGTCCAATAATACCCCAATTTCATGATTCTCTCAAAGTCATTCGTCGGTTGGATTCTGCTAGTCAATAAGATCTAACTCCAATGATAGAATACCCTAGTCTCAAATGTGATAAGTCTTCTTTATCCAATTCTCAACCAAGCATTGAGATTGCCCCCCCTAAATTGCACACCAGTGAGAATACCATGCAAATTCTCTACTTATCAAATTCCATGGGATCAAAGCTATCATAGAACATCCCTTTCTCTAGAGTTGTACATCATATAATCGCTATCATGCCTCATGTACCTCCAATATCAACATCGATGGTACCTGTTTCCACTAGCCTTTCATTTACCTTCATGGATGCAACATATATGAACCACATTCATCATTCCCTTGGCATTGATAATGGGTTCACATCCCCATCCCCCACCACTTCTCTTGATCGGGTTGGTTCTCACATCCTATTATTTCATTTTGATGATGACATCATGGATTGCCTCGTTTCACTTGATTAAACTAATTGGGACAATATGCCTCATAATTCCTACATTTTACCTCAGAAACCTATTCCCTCCAACTAGTATGATGTTGAATTGAAATATCTTTTGGATGAGCATTTGTTTTCCATATCCACTGAAAATCCATGGTATGGTGACACCTATTTTCAAACCTATAACTTGAGTCCCTTTGACTCATATGTAAATAATAGATTGGAAATACACCCTTGCCTTTTCAAAATTGTATCCATAGTGCATATGCATGTCCATCATCTATCACATACTCCTTGCATGATACATATACACACAGCAGGGGGCATCATGTATGCCTACCCATACTTTAGCATTCTCCCCATCATCATCTTATTGAGGGGGGATATCATGCTTAAGGGAATGATGGCCCCTTTTTCCAATTTCATATTTGATCACTATCCACTCTATGCCTAGGCCCCAATGGCCCATATTGGGTAGAACCACCTATGTCCATCTAATAGGAAGTCTATCCTATCAGCCTTACTGATGCAATATCTACACATTGCATATAGTCAAGGATCAATACCATACATTGAACCATTCTCCTCTATGCAATTCAAAAATATATTGGTGATTCCACACTTACCATCAGGTCCTCAAGCTCGGCTTGGTGGGAGCGGTAACTCTAAGAAATCCTCCTAGTATTTCATCCCCTCATCCAAATTCCAATTGACACACCATATACCCTATTGGAATCATGTTTATGATCCCTTCAAAAGGGTACTCTTGGACATTTTAGATTTGGAACTTCATCCAGAAGCCATTTTTCCAAGAAGAGTCAAAGCTCATCTTTTTCACACTGAATTCTTATGCAATGGTCCACATTACTTTAATAAACATCTCATTTTTTTCATATTTATTGACTTATAAAAAATAATTCCCCATGGATAACCACTTGTATTCATGGATATGTGTCTCCTGCATGCCTTAATTTCCCCAACATTTAGCATTGTTTGACACCTTGTTGTTCGTTGCATTTTCCTGTCATTCCTGGAAATTGCTTGTAGGAACCCCCTTACTTGGGTAGATGGACCATTCCATTCATATCGTGGTCCCACTAATATGTCCTTGAAAAGAATCATGCCTAGTAATTGATAATTACCCATGGAATGTTTTTATTTGTTGCTAGGTCATCCATACATTTATGCTCTGAACAAAGGAAGTATTAATTCCACTGCTCATTGCCTTATTTCTCATATTTGGTGCCAGTCTCTATCAATCACATCATACTTTCTACCTCATGTTGGTATAAATTTATATTTTACAGAGGTTAACTTTGTAACCCTAGATAAATTTTTGTTAGTGTATTTTTGTTATTAATTTCAATGCATGGAAATTATTTTTCCTTTCTCTCAACATTTTAAAAATATTAAGCCTCATCGGAGTATCAAGCACCAAGAGGTGGAGGAGGTAAGGCGCATGTGTTGTGTGATATACCCAGGGAGGTGGTTAAATAAAATATAAAAATTATATAAAATATTATTAATAAACCCCACCATGTTATTGGACACCGGGAAATGGAGAACGGAATGTGCATGTGATAGTGGTTTACCTGGGGGGAATTATGGAATGGTATTATCAAACCCCACCGAGTTATCAAGCACCAGGAGATGGAGAAGGGAAGGTATGTGTGGTAATTAATATTCCTAAGGGTCAGTGAAAACATAATGTATACCAATTTAATAGTCCTCGATGCATTATAATAATAAACTAGTATTTATTAAACCCCCACCAAATTTATCAGATAGTGGGAGATGGAGAAGGGAAGGAGCGTGTGGTAAGAGATATACTTGGGGGCCAGTGAAAACATAATATAAACTTGATTTAATCAACCTCAATGCATCATAATATAAAATAGTATCATTAATTTTCCCACTAGAACATAAAATCTTGAGGAATGATAAAAAGGCATGTTTGGTAGGTAATACACCTGGGGGCCGATTAAATAAAATATAAAAAATAAACCCTATCGGGATGTTGGGACCCCAAAAAGAGAAAGGAAATTAAACTTTTGGTATTTATTGGGTTGGTGAATAGATTAAGGAAAAATTCTAATACGTGGGGTATTAAATTAAGGAGGATTAATTAATAATAATTTGGATTAAGTAAATAAAATCCTAAGTCATAGTATTTTAATGTAATGTTGCTTAAATTAACTTAATAAAATTATAAAGTGTGGAAGGTGTTGTACCCCAGTCCGGTGACACATAAACTGACCACGTTTCATATTTTCCATGTATGCTAACACGTAGTTGCCTCGTGTGAAGCCATGTCACCACCCACGTGGCAATGTACGGACTTGGTATTCTCATTAAAATCATTAACAGACCATAACTTTTGATCTCAATTCCAAGATCAAGACAAATTTTGATATCATTGGAAATATCTTGATGAGCATAAGATGATGGTGCTCGTGAAAAGAGGCTTTGAGATGGATAAGGAAAAGAAAAATGTTGATACCCCGCCCTTTTAAGAGAATCCTAAGGGGCGGGTAGGTTACAGGAAAGCATGGAAAATAGGATATTGTTAGGACATGGAGACCCTATGGTGTGCCATGATTTTCATTGTGATGAGTTAGGCTATGTTGTAGCCATATAGGTAATTCCTTGACTATAAGACTCTATAAGTCTCAATACTCTTATGTTGTGAGGAAACCCTGAAAACTGATGGATTTCCCAAGGGACTATGTAACAAAGAAGGGTATGCCTAAGCCTAGAGGGTGAGTGACTACAAGGAAGAGGAGTCTTGAGTAAATAACATACTATATAGGATCATGAGCACATTGGGAATGGGGTAATATGGCGTACCTAGGGAGGTACCCAATGGAAATGTGGTTATCTATTATTAGTGCAAGCCATTCAATGTAAGGTGGACTAGGTCCACTATATTGTTAAATAAGACCCATTATGGTAATTAGATATAACAAATGTGAGAAGGCTTTCTACAAGGTTCCTATGAGATAAATAGTTTTATATAAAGAAGTGTAAGCAATGTATTGAAGCATACTAAAAACTATTGTGAATGTATCAAGCATTTCTTGAGGAGTGTTATCCTTCCTTAAGGATTAATTTATGGTCTTACCCTACCTCAAGGGTTTTGTATACATTCTTGTGTTGATTATTGGTGAATTTTTTGGTTTATTATTGGTTATTTCTGAAGTATATTTGCATATTTATTCGGTTACTTAACATTTGGTATCAAAACTCTTTCCTTGGCCAAAGAAGGGAAGAAATTTTTGGCTCTTTTTGAAGATTTTTTCTAGGGAAAAAAGAGGGTGGCACACTTTTGGTTCAGATATGAAACTTTCTGAGTAGAATTTGGAAAAACAAATTGGATATTTGAATTCCTCTCAAAAAATAACCTAATTTCAAAAAATAAATCAGTCGAAACAGAGTCCAGGAAGTAAAGTTATCGGCATTTTAAAGTTGACAAATTTTCAAGGTTTTTCCATAAAAAGCCACACGATTTGTACAGTAAAGTTATTTTTAAGATTTGGTTTTTTGTTGAATATTTATTCCAGGTAAGATGTTTTTTAACGGAAAATGTGATGACCCTAGTATTGAATAATATATACAACATCAAAATTCATTATGGAAATATCAGTGGAAAATTTGTCTACACTATGGTTTTCAAGAAGATGTTATCATATGGTGGAACTCATTTAAGTATAATGATTTGATGGCACTTTCTGATGAAACATATGTAAAATTAATTTTAGACAAGTGGTATCATACAAAGTGTAAGGATGAAGAGAGAATCAAGGATTTATTTTCATGTAGCAACTTTATATTACAGGTTCATGGATGTATTTATAAAGAAAATATCATGGTTTATATTAACCCTAGTTGCATGCATAATTTTATCAATGAGCAGTTGGTTAATAGAGTGAAAGTTTCTACCAATAATATTCAAAGCACACAAGTTGAGGGTAAAAATATTCTAGTATTTAAATATTTGAAGATTACCATGGATAAATATGTGTTGCATTCAGTTTTTTATGCTATGGGTATGGATGAAGTGCATATTGTTTTGGAATATCCTTGGATAGAATCGGTGGGTACCATTAATATTAATGTGAAAAAGAAGTTTTTGAAGTTGTGGTACAAGAAAAAGAAAATCACATTGCAGCGTGTGTCTCTTAGTAATAAATATGGGCCCACGTAGGCCAGCAAAGAAGTTATTGTCGAGTCTGAAGTTGAATCATAGGTAGAGTCTACAGAAGGAGATGAAGCAAAACCATAGGAAGGACACAATCAAGAACCGAACGAGGTCATTGAATCAAAGGCACAATGTGTTACATATTTGTAAAAAAAAAGAACAGATTCCTACATTTGTTGTACATTTCCATCCACATCATATAGAGAAACAACAATCACCAAGGCAAGGGTGTGAGCATCAATACATTTATGTACCAATAGGGAACCCAAAAGGAAATTGATCAAGAAGTGCATGGAGGACTACTAGCATTGTAGGAAGACATCAAGCTAGAGAAACAATCCCATGGCAACCCTAACTTGATGAGGAGAAAGATCAGGGTGGCAAGTCAACAGTTGGAAACCATGTTTGACTTCCATTAGGATGGATAGATGGTATTACTTGGTATCAGTTGGCTACATTGCTTATTCGGTCATATTGTATTGTTTCTTCACATGTTTCTAGGATGAAACATGTGAAGGGGGATGGAATGTAGTATACTTAGGGAGGTAATATGGGGTACCTAGGGAGGTACCCAATGGGAATGTGGTTATGTATTATTAGTGGAATTTGTTCAATGTAAGGTGGACTAGGTCCACTATATTATTAAATAAGACACATCATGGTAGTTATATGTAATAAATGTGAGAAGGTTTTCTACAAGGATCCTAGGAGACAGAGAGTGTTATATAAAGAAGTGTATGCAATGTATTGAATCAGAATGAAGAATATTGTGAATGTATCAAGCATTGCTTGAGGAGTGTTATCCTTCCTTAAGGATTAATATATGGTGTTACCCTACCTCAAGGGTTTTGTCTACATTCTTGTGTTCGTTATTGGTGAATGGTTTGGTTTATTCTTAGTTATTTATGAAGTATATTTACATATTTATTCAAGTACTTAATAGTGTGTTCGAGAAAATAGTAAGTTGGGTTATATTTGTGTCATGCATATGGATTTGGATCCATAATAATATGGATAAGTATTTTTCTTAAATGTATACCTCATTATGAGTTACGATAATTAATGAAATACTTATGCATGGAAGATAATATAATATGCGTGATTGCATGATAAATATTGTAGGCATATGTTGGTATGCCTACAAAGAAGATATGATAAGGTTGGAGCAGGTGAAGAGTGAAGATATTGAAAAGAGTTTTGCGGTAAATTAATACACCAGGGATGGTATGTTTCTGAAATAAAGAGGACATCAAGGATGGCGTTATTCTAAGGGGGAGGGTGTTTCATAAATCCATTTTAACACCTTGTAATTAATTGTGATAAGTATCATTTTAATTATAACATGGATAATTAATTACAATGTCGTGACAATCTGGCCATGATTATATTGTAAACATTATATGCTTCAGTTAATAAGAAAATTCCAGTAGCTGACTAAGGTACGAGCACCTACAGGGATCATGTTATGATCCAACGCCTTAAAAATGATAAGAAGTCAATGAATACAGTCCACTTCAATGGGGAAACCTACTTTTACAATATATTCAATGTGAAAGATGAGATATTATCCTCCTCAAACTATGTCTCCTTGGTATATATAGATAGGAGATAAAGAGTACAATTATAATGAAAGGGTACAATGAAAGGTTCTAGCCGACCTACTAATATAACACTAGAAAAATAATAACTTGGTATATAGGGATTTATAAGGGGTTTTATGTTTAACATGGGGATTTTATATGGATTATCATGTCCCTCCCCTTCAAACAAGTGTTGTCCTCAACACTTGACAACTGTG
This sequence comes from Picea engelmannii, assembly GCA_009831015.1. Lineage (NCBI taxonomy): Eukaryota > Viridiplantae > Streptophyta > Pinopsida > Pinales > Pinaceae > Picea > Picea engelmannii. The sequence goes on along the minus strand of ML781687.1, from coordinate 583,720 downwards.
GGTGTGTCTGCATAAAGAAATCATATTCCCATGTCACCTCTTCCACTGGTAGGTTCTTCCATTTGACGAGTTACTTAGTAATTGCTTGATTTTGCAGCTTATTAATCCATGTTTCAAGGATTGTTTATGGGTCTAATATGATTTTCCCTTCACCATTAATCTCTGATAAAATAGTTTGCAGTGGGATCTTATCACTGATTATCTTATTTAAGAAAGAAACATGGAAGACTGCATGTACACTTCCCGGTTACAAATGAATGGCATGGGCATGATCTTGAGTAGCTGGAAGACCCTTAGGAATCTGTAATATGCCAGAAATAAAAAGTGTGCAGAACAAAAATAAAATGCTAGAAATGGAAGATAAACAACAATATAACCAGAACAATCACAACAATAACACTGAAATGATATCAAAATAACACCATAAAGATCACTTTGATTCTGAGAGCAATGTTCATGGGCCTCTTCGAGGGGGTAAAATCCAATCGAGCAAAGCTCTATTACAATAATATCCAAGCTAGGGTTCTCATACCCTTGAATCCTATTTATACTAAATATGTCTATCAATAGAACCATCTAGAGGAAGATCCTTCTAGAAGCGGAAGCTTCTATCAGGTCTTCTTACATTTGACTTATTCTACTTTATTGCAACGCCTTATTAATATTGACCTTTATTACATCAGAATACATTTCTCTACCTATGTGAGGGGTTAGGTCCCTAACACGTCCTCCCCCTTAAAAATAGCCTTTTCCTCAAGGCTTGAGATGTGGAAATTGTTGTAGAATGGTAGTTGGTTCCCAAGTGGCATCTACTGGAGTTGTATCTTTCCACTAGACTAACACTTCCTTGATGGTTTGTTGATGCAGGCGATGCTCACGCTAGTCCAAAAATCCTTGTGGTTGTAGCCAAATGGAGCGTTCTTCATCCAACTTGAGAAGGTTGGTTTGAGTTTGGCACTTAGTTACAATCACCTTTTTTAAGCATGAAACATGAAAAACAAGATGTAGCTTAGAATGACTAGGCAAAGCTAACTGATAGGGAAGTTTTCTTGTAAGGTTGCAGTCGAAGAAACACTTGATTCCCTTCTACAAAATGACGTTCAGAGCGACCTTGATCTGCTTGTTGCTTCATTTGATTCTGGGCCATGACCAAATTCTCTTTGAGGGTACGGAGAATAGCCTCTCGAATTGTAAGTGTTTGGTCAACTGCCTAGACCTTTGAGACACCTGGTAAATATGAGAGAACTCACGGTGGATTTTTTCCATATACCGCTTCAAAAGGAGTCATGTGGGTAGTTGTACGGTATGAAGTGTTGTACCACCATTCAGCTAGGGGTAACCATTGATCCCACTGATTTTTATTTTCTGATGCAAAACACCTCAAATATGTTTCCAAACACTTGTTGACAACTTCAATTTGACCATTCGTCTGGGGATGATAAGTTGTGATGAGATGCAATTGGGTGCCTTGTATGTTGAATAGTTCTTGCCAAAAATTGTTGGTGAAAGTTGGGTCGCGACCAGAAATAATAGAATGTGGCATGCCATGAAGCTTGAAGACCTGATCCATGAAATGTTGAGCCACTATGGATGTTGTAAATGGGTGTTGAAGAGCACAGAAATGAGCATACTTGGAAAGGTGATCAACTACCACCATGATGACTGATTTATTGCCCGATTTAGGTAAGCCTATAATAAAATCCATAGACATATCCCTCCAAATAGCAGGTGGAATCAGTAGCGGTTGTAGTGTGCCAGGAGATTTGACTGTTTCTCCCTTGTTGCGTTGACACACATCACATTCGGCCACAAAATTACGAATGTCTTGTTTCATACCATCCCATAAAAAATAACGTTTGACCCTGTCATAGGTTTTGGTAAACCCGAAGTGCCCAGTTGTGGGTGTAGCATGAAGCTCAGAAAGCACTGTGGATTTAAGTTTTGATTGTTTACTTAAATAAAAACATCCTTTGTATCGATGTTCATCATGGAACCAAGAGTACCCTAGGGAAACTCGGGAATTGGACTGCAATTGTTGTATCAAATGCGAACTTTTGGGATCATGTAGCCATTCCGGGTGAACGGCTTGGAGCCAATCTAGTACAATGAAGGAGATAGAAAAAAGGGAGCCTTCATCTTCATATTTTTGGGAAAGTACATCCGCAACCACATTTTCTTTGCTTTTCTTGTAAATGATATCATAATCATATCCAAAGAGATTAGTCACCATTTTTGTTGCTCTGGGGAGGAAATGCGTTGTTCCAGAAAATACTTGAGGATTTGATGATATGTCTTAATTTGGAAGTGTTGCCCCAATAGATAAGGGTGCCACAAATCAACAGCATGCATAATAGCCAACATTTACTTTTCATATATTGATTTGCCCAAATTTCATTCAGACAGATTTTTGTTGGTAAATGCCAAAGGTCGACCCTCTTGCATAAGGACAGCACCAATACCTTTCCCTGAAGCATCACATTCTAGGAAAAAGGTCTTTGTGAAATCATGAAGGGCCGGGACTGGAGTGGTGCACATGGTCATATTCAAGGTTTGAAAAGCCTGAGCAGCTGTTGAAGTCCAAGTGAAAGAATTCTTTTTAAGGAGTGCGATGAGAGGTGTCGCAATATTTCCATAATTCTTAACAAACTTGTGATAATAACCTGTTAATCCCAGAAATCCTCGCAAGATTTTGAGAGTCTTTGGGTGAGGCCAGTCTTACATAGCTTCAATATTTTTAGGATCCACCCTGACATCATTCTTGCCAAGAATATGACCCAAGTACTCGACTTCAAAGGTGCCAAAATCACATTTAGATTGTTTCAGGAAAAGTTGGTGCTGAGAGAGTAGATGGAGAACACAGTCCACATGAGAAAGATGGTTTATCCGGGTTTTTATATAGATGAGGATATCATCAAAGAAAACTAAGACAAAATGATGGAGAAAAGGGTGAAAGACATCATTCATGAGGCTTTGGAAGGTGGAGGGAGCATTACACAAGCCAAAGGGCATGACCAACTCATAGTGGACCTCATGAGTTCTAAAGGTAGTGTTAGGAATATCTGCCTCTTTCATACGGATCTGGTGGTAGCCAGAATGAAGATCAAGTTTAGTAAAGAACTGGGCACCACTCAATTCATCCAAGAGGTCATCAATGACAGGAATGGGAAATTTGTCTTTAATGGTGAGTTTGTTGAGGGCGTGAAAGTTGGGACACATGGGCCAAGAACCTTCTTTCTTCAGGACCATGACCACAAGAGAAGATTAGGGGCTCATACTAGGGCAGATAATTCTTGCGTTAAGCAGTTCTTGAACCATTTTCTCAATTTCATTTTTTTGGAAATAGATCTTGTCTATTTTAATGTTTTTGTTTCTGTGTCGAAGGGTTAAGTATTCAAGGGTTCTACAGACAAGGGTTTTCCCTAGGCTATAGCTATATGATATACATGCGGGGTCCAACAATAGTACTCGGCCCAATATCTCAGGGCACTAACTAAGGAGGCTGACCATGCCCTTAGCCATACTACCTGACTACCCATGTACTAGAGAGTATCTTCCCGAGTGATGTTCTCAGTGGCACTATAGTAGTCAGACGGTCGATTGGTTTATCTAAAGAGAGCTTCAGGAAATCTAGGTCGATCTGTACATAGGTGTTGTCTGATGCACTACCACTCAAAGGGGTACCAACAGGGGTTACGACGGTGGCCAACAGATGTGCGCTTAAGTACCACTTGTATTTCATGCATGTATGAATCCCTCAACCATGGTTTTATGCACATAACGATAGATCTTTGTGGCTTAAAGACATCGGAATACGTCTCTACCCTAGAAAAAAAATTAACCCACAATTTATGTCGAGGAAAGTGCTCTGATACCACTTGTAATATGCCAGATATAAAAAGTATGAAGAACAGAAATAAAGTTCTAGAAATGGCAGATAAACAACAATATAACCAGAACAATCACCACAATAACACTGAAATGATATCAAAATAATGCCAGAAAGAGCACTTTGATTCTGAGAGAAATGTTCATGGGCCTCTTAGAGGGGGAAACCTCCAGTCGAGCAGAGATCTATTACAATAATATCCAAGCTATGGTTCTCATACCCTCTACTCCTATTTATACTAAATATTTCTATCAATAGAACCATCTAGAGGAAGATCCTTCTAGAAGCGGAAGATTCTATTAGGTCTTCTTACATTCGACTTATTCTACTTTATTGCAAGGCCTTATTAATATTAACCTTTATTACATCGGAATACAATGTTCTACCTATGTGAGGGGTTAGGTCCCTAACAGAATCTCTCCAAATACCTTGGAATTATTGTTGATAACTTTTTGGAGATCCATTGGAGTAGAGGATATAGATGTTTGAACATCTGCAGAGAACAATTGTGGAATTACACCATGATGTCCCTTTTTGAGTAATTTTGTTATGATATTAGTTCTTATCACTTTAGAGGTTTTCCCTTGGATACCTATAAGCTTAATTTACTTTCCTTCTGAGGAAAATCTCATGAAAAGATATTGAAAATTAAGGTTCAATGTTCCCTATGATTGTAACCATTGGACCCCTAATACAACATCAGCACCATCCATTTGGATGGAAATCATGGGAATATCCAATAAATACTCCCCCATATTGAGCTTAATACTATGGCACTCCCCATAACAATTTATGCTACGTCCATCTACAATTATTACTTGAAACTCTGGTGTTGGATATACAAATCAATTGAGATATTTTGATAATTTGTAATTGATGAAGTTATGGGTACTACCATAATCAATCAACATTGTTACCTTTTTGTTTTTCATATATCCTTCTATATTGAGGGTTTGTGGAGTACTGGTGTCGGCCAATGCATGATAAGATATAGTTGGAGTAGTCTCTTCTAGCTCTAGATCTTGTGATGGTTCCAATTCTTGATCTTCTTCCTATTCATTGTCTATGTAGAATACTTTCTTCTCACTGCATGTATTCCCCTTATTGTACTTGTTGTCACAATTGAAACATAATCCCTTTGCTCCTCTTTCATCCATTTGCTAAGGTGTCAACCTTTTCAGTTTAAGATAGGTGTTGGTTTTTGTCTTCTTGTACTTAGGATTCTTTATTGGTTATTTTGATCCTACCTTACTATCATAGATTGACCCTGCTTCATATTTGATAAGCTCCCAACAAAATACCTCTAAAACTATTGGCCCCTCTAGTAGACCAAAAGGAAATGAAACACACAAAGTATACTACGCAGTCTCACCCAAGATAGCTCTATGGGTGGTTGAAATACTCAGGTGTTTGCAACCTGGGAATGAGTGAAGATATCTAGTTATATCTCGTAATCTTTATGGATCTAGTCTAACATCTTATTATAGCAGTCATTCTATCCATGCATGTGAAATACCAGATCTAAATAGTCAATTCATTTGTCTAACATTCACCACTTAATAGAAATAAATACGCATAAATTCATTCACCCCCCCTGGGCTACATCCACAAAGATTTGGCTCTCAATATCTTTGTTATGGTTCAGTAATATGTCACGTCGTGCATGTTTACAATATTGGGTCTTCCACCTGCATCACTCTTCTCGATCCCTGCGAGGATGACTAGATTGCACCAGGCTCCTCAGCCTGCAATCTAACCCTCAAGATCGAGTCACTTACTGCTCTCTAGCCCACTAGCTTATTGACTAGTAAAGTTCTTACAACACTCTGCCATCTGTTATGTGATTCATTCTCTTTGTTGCCTCACCAGTTCCCTCTTCCTCTAAGTACTACCTATTTATATTCTTAGCTCATAAGCCATTACAATACATTACAAAAACCCTAACCATAGTGTCGTTAGTTCTTCCTTGCATGCGCGCCTCACCTACTTTCCTCACATGTGTTTCTCTTCCTTCCGGCTGTCCTTTTCTCCTTTCATGCTTCTCTTCCCAAAAATAGCCTTTTCTCCTGACTAGGTCTACATCCAATAGGCCCCCAACACTAACATGTGGCTCATCCTGAGCCACTTAAACCTTGTGCGCTTCATCAACAACTCCTGTGAGAATATTCAACTTCTCTATGAGTTCCCTTTCTTGTGTTAGATCCTGCATGGTATTTTATTTGAGCGCGTCCAATACTTGCACTGTAATCTCCTCGTTGATCATCTATGCGCACTCTACCTAAATTTGTGTGATGTTATTATTTACCTCTTATTCCTGCACAATGACCTTCGCTGCTAGCTCTTGGAGAGGTCCCATTTGAGCTTGTTGATCCTTCTTATGTGTTTGCGCGGCTATGAGTTATGCTTACATCTTCTTCATATCTTGTACTCCTTTGAGGCACTCAATGATCTTCATCGTCCTCTTCCTCTACTTGAGGTCCTGGATAGTTGCGCTTATCTTTTCCTCTTCCTGGTCCCACTAATGGACATGTTGATCCTCCTCCATATTTGTCCATATTTGTGCTTCTCTATCAAACAAGTCGATAGTTGCGCTGACTTGTCATTCCTTTTCCTCCATTTTCCCTGCTTCTTTCTGCTTCCTTTGTTTCTTGACCTCCGAGGGAGTCGTAGGGATGATTTTTTCCTAGAGGTGCACGATCTCATTCATGTATTGATCGATTGTTTGCACAATCTGATCATTTTTTTGCATCTTCGTGGGCTCTGTTATCTGCACGCTCTTTGGAACTTTGTCATAGGCTACAGCCAATCCTTTCTCGAGCCTATCCATGTGATATTTCTTGTCTTTGGTCTTGATCTTGACCTGTTTGAGAACCAACTATGACTCTTCTTTGTTTTCCTTCGTGTGTTGCAGTTCTGATGTGTTTATGTGTGCGCATGACTATACCTCCTGCGCGACACTAACTTGTAGTTTATATAACGCCTTGGTTGGTATCCACCCCATTACCAACTGTAATTGTGCTAAATATTTCAAGGGTGTCTATCCCACAATCTCATCCATGCATAGCATGTTGGGTATAACGTGAAACGTCGAGCTCTCATGTGCTATCACCTAGATGTTATCTTACTCGCTTGGCACAGCCTTGGCTCCTTCTTGTGATGTTGTGGGGACTGGCTCTAATCCTCTGCCCACCCTCTGCGTTTCTTTGATTTGATCTAGGAGCTTTCTCATGTCATCCAACTCATCCTAGATACGGTCCCTTTGGCACTAGGCTTCGTCAAAATCCTTCATTTTTCGGTCCTGGACCATTTCAACCATGAGGTTTGCATCGTCCTTAGTTATTTTATATTATGGAGGCATCTTGTGTGCCTTATATTTATTGCACGCACCCCCAATTTGTATGATCGGCCTCTTAGTCTGGCCTTGCTCCTATTGGGTAGCACTTGATGTGGTCCCCTGTGTTGTCTCGGTCTCTTTTTCCCGTTCCTGTAGTGCCTGAGTGTTGTTCTTCTTCCCTGCCTGGGTACCTTTCTTTGTCGCTCCCCCTTTATTATGTTGCACCAAATTCTGACCTAAATTTGGCTTCTTGGGCGTCGTTTTGTCTCCTACATGTGTTTATTCTTGTCCTGCATTAGCCTCCTTATCCGTAGACATCTCTTGATTCAGAACTGGAACTCTCTAGTCATCGTGTCAATCCTTGATGGCCATATCTACGTCTTCTTCATTGATGCAGTATCACAGTTGAATACATTCCTTCTCGAGATCCTTTCGTGCTTGAATCCATACTACATGCCTGGTTTCTTTAAAGTTGCCTATGCCCTGATATTACGCGACCATTTCTAGTGTAACTCGCCAAGTGTTGGCAATGCTTTCTTGCAGGTCATTGTAATACCCTGTGAACATGCATACATTTGCATTCTTGTTTTTAGGATCTGAAGTGCTCCCCAATGATAGGTATTGTGTTGCGTGGTGTTGAGGATAAAAATCACGACGAGGATTTCTCTCGCAAAGTATTGCTAAAGCCTATTATTTAAACTAATCTAATGATATATAATACTAGTAGGTGGGACCCCCTTGTTGTCTGGAGGATTAGACAAGGTTCTTATTACACATTTATGTTGGTGTTCTACACTGCTTACAGGTTTCCACATGATTGATGACGAAATATTGGTTTTATTTGTGACTTAATGACAGATCGATAATAAATTTTATGTGTTGTTTTTGTTACTCTAAGCTCTAAAATCCATGTTATAAATGGCTTGTGTTCACTGGAATTACATTGTTATTGTAGCCATGATTCGTCACATGTTCAACCTGCATAAGACACATGTTATTTATAACAAGAGACAAAAGCAATATGGAATAGATCCAAAAAAAGAAGCTATGCTATGCTATGATATACTATGCGCAATTGAAATTTAAAAGGGTTGATGTTAGTCCTAACTAGCAATGTTAGTGGCTATACGATTTTATTGAGTTATATGAAGGTGCATGTGATATATGTTATAATATGTTTTGGATTAATGGTTAGTATGGATCAAGTGGTGCATTTGGAAAGTAATGTATGCAAGTTTCGATGCATGGATTAATGTTGGTTGGCTATCGTGTACTATGTAATTGAATGAAGAGAGGATGGAAGCGATGTGCATTTACTGCACGTCACTCCATACTTCTCCCACTAGCCGTCACCCTAGCTTGGTTTGTTCATTTGATTTTTGTTGTGGTTAAGATCTGATATTCAGGCGAGGAAGAATGTAACGACCCTTGATTATTAAGTATAATTAATTTAATAATATAATCCTAAAAGATTAGCTAAACTATATTTATTTATTAAAATAACCTTAACTAATTATTTGTTATTAATTAGTTATTCTTGATTATGATTAATTTAAGTATAATTAACTCATTAATTAATATGGTTAATGATTGATTTAATTATTAGTTAATTAATTAATTAATTAAGTATTAAATAAGAATTGAATAATAAAATATAATGTTTAAATTGAGTTACGTATCCCACAAGGGATAACGTATTCAATACATGGATAATATATTTAAATGAATGGATAAGGTATTTAATAATGTGATAAGGTATTTGGTGGGGGAGTTAATGAAGGAAGGCGGTGGAGGAGGAATAAGAGGGGGGAAAGGAGTTTGAAGGGACATCATTATTCTACGGGAGACTGTTTTTGCTATGGGAGAGAGCCGAGAGGGGCTGTGAGATTTTGATCAGGCAGGCACCAAGTTGCTAGAATTTTTGGGCTCGGAGGGCCAGGATATCCGTAGATATCCTGGAGCTAGGTCGTTTTCCTAGTTGGCAGGGTGGACAAGAGGTTTTGGGCAATTATTCTTTGTGTTTGCAACAGGACTGGACTGTGTAGCAGGTAGCAGTAGGAAGGAAGCTAACAACGGAAATTAGCATCAGTATTAAGGTACTCAGTTCAAATTTATGCATTACTCATGGATAAATTTTAATTTTACTTGCATAACTCTTCTTTTATGAATCTGGTATAATTTACTGTACATTTGGTAGGATTTGGTAAAATTTTTAGAAGTTATTTTAAAATCAGTCTTTACATTTGGTATCAGAGCCCTGGTTCAAATCTGGAACCAAGGGCCTACCCACCTACTTAGAATCAACCTAGAAACAAGTCAGAAAACCCTAGAAACTGTTGTAAGTTTGAAGGAGGCATGTTCACCTTCAGACCTGTAAGAA
>ML781687.1:547700-557725 GCA_009831015.1 Picea engelmannii | reverse complement strand
TGCATAAGAACAGAGTATATGTACCCAATGTCCGAGAATTGAAGCTGACAATTCTAAAAGAGATGCATAATGTGACTTATGTTGGACATCCTAGATATCAAAAGACTGTGGCAGTAGTCAAAAGCCATTATTTTTGGCCTGGTTTGAAGAAATAAATTGTTGAATACATCGCCAGATGTATGGAGTGCCAAAAGGTTAATGCTGAGCATAGACACCCAGCAGGGTTGTTGCATCCTTTACCTATTCCTGAGTGGAAATGGGACGTGGTAACAATGGATTTTATCACAGGATTGCCCAGAACAAGAAAGCAGCATGATTCAATCATGGTGGTGGTGGACAAGCTTACTAAAGCTGCCCATTTTATTCCACTAAAAAACCACCCACAGAGCAGCAGATATTGCTGATATCTTTTTAAAATAAGTTGCACGCTTGCATGGAATTCCTAAGACAATTGTGTCTGATAGGGACCCAAAATTCACTTTGAATTTCTGGAAAGGACTGTTCAAAGGATTCGGAACGAATCTCAACTTTAGTACAGCGTATCATCCTGAGTTTGATGGACAGACAGAGAGAGTAAATAGAGTAATAGAAGACATGCTGAGAATGTATGTGATGTATGTGATGGATAAACCATCAAGGTGGGAATACTACCTGCATCTGGTAGAATTTTCCTACAATAATGGGTATCATACATCTCTGAAGATGAGCCCATTCGAAGCACTTTATGGAAGAAAGTGCAACACTCCAGTGAGCTGGGATAATCCAGCTGATAGAGTAGTAGTTGGACCTGAACTACTCAAAGAGATGGAAGATCAGATGATAAAAATCAAACAGAATCTGAAAGCTGCCCAGGACAGGCAGAAAAGTTACGATGATAGTAACAGAACCCATAGAGAATTCAAAGTGGGTGACCATGTTTTCCTGAAAGTGAAAACTAATAGGAGTTCCCTGAAGCTGGGAAGTTGCGCCAAGTTGGCAGCAAGATTTTGTGGGCCATTTGAGATCTTGGAAAGGATTGGGCTAGTTGCATACATGCTTGCATTACCTGCATCTATGAATGTACATAATGTGTTTCATGTTTTACTGCTTAAGAAATATGTACTTGATGCTAATCATGTTATCGATTGGACTGTGATTCAGGTGGAACCAGAAGGTGTTCTGCAAGTGCATCATGTGCGCATATTGGACAGGAAAAGCAAACAGCTTCGGAATCAAGCTATAGGGCTTGTAAAGGTCCAGTGGACCTGGTACGGTCCTGAAGACGTGACATGGGAGCATGAATAAGTAATGTGGGTAGAGTACCCGCATCTTTTTGAAAATTTTGAAAGACTTGCAGAGACAGTGTAAGTTGCACTGAGGAAAGTGCAAAAATAAGGGGAGGGGGATTGTAGTGTCCCCATGACCGAGCCTCATTGCAAATCATGATATATGAAATGAATTGCAAACATGTTCTATAGGCTGGTGAGCCAAGTTTTGTATAAGCTGGTAGGCTTATGTATTTGTTAGGCCAGGAAGCCTAAGTGTTGAAGGCCAGGAGCCTGCTGATGTACTTGTATGTATGAAAAATGATTAATAAAATATAAACACCGCCAGGTGCAGACCGACCACGATGAATGAGTGAAGGGGGACTGAGTGTCCACAGAGTGGGAAAGGGATTAGGGGCTGGAAGGTGGGAGAAGGGGCTAAGTGTTGAGCCTAGGGGCTAAGACTAGGGGGCTTAAGACTGGGTATAATATTTTAATGTTAATTCCCAAAAGACATGTGTATTTTATTTTATCCTAAGTTCCTGGCAAGGGAAAATGTGCAAAAGGATGCATGTTAGGGGAACGCATGCATTTTCCAAGGTGACAAGTGTCAACCCTGGTGCATGCAAATATAATAGTCGAGATGAACCGTGGGAGGGGGGATCTTCTCCATTCTACCCAACCGTCTAAGGGTGAACCCGTCCGACCTCTGCAAGAGTACCCTCGTACAATCCCGAAACCAAAAACCGTGAGACTATACGGTGAATGTTGAACATGTTTGGGAAGCGCGTGTCTATTTTTCCCAATTGGTTGTTGCGGCCACGCAGTGATGGACTGCGCATGGCATACTGGCTAGAGTAATCTTGGGTTGATCTTGTGTATGACCTATCTTCGGGTGAGGGAGGCGACTGTGGTTGGAAGAGGCAGGTTGTCAGGCCTGTGAGCAACTCTTTCCAAGTGAAAGAGTTTGTTGGGAAGTGGTTTCTTCCAGAGAGTGCCCAGCACCAGCTACGGGCTCTGAGACTTCCTAATCCGTCTTGTTTCCGAGACCCAGAGAGGGAGGTTAGAACCGATGGACTGTGTGTGTGAAGGTGTATACTCCCAGGCGGAACAGGCATGTGGGGAATGAGAGTCTGGCAGTAGTGGGCGTAAGATGGCATCTTTGGGAAGAATCCTTCCAGATATTCCTGTGTTTTTTTCCCTGTAACCTCAGCCTAGCCTAGGATTCCTTGCCTTGGGGTGGAGCTCAGTCCCATCTCGGGGGTGACCCACTATTGAGATGATGAACAGTGTGGTCTAAGGTTGGGAGGTTCGTGGAAGGCCTGCATTTGGTTGGTGGATTTCACCATTGTTACAAGATAAGTGTCTAACTATGTTCTTATCACATTTTGGCATGACTGTGTTGTATATATATATTATCTATCATGTTTTCCTCTGTGTATATGAATTAATATGAAAAKCTAACTTTTTGTTGATTATGGTAGTAATTCATATGAATACTCTGTGTTGAATGTGTTTAATTGTTAAATGCATGTGGAGTATATACTGGACTGTATGTGTTATGTAAATCCAACGTAAGTGTATACAGATTGTTATATAGTGTGTTATAAGCTCTGGGTAAGTGAAAAAGTACACTACATAACCCTTGACTATTTTCTTGTATTCATTGGTACTGGGCCCGATTTTGATTAACTCAATGGTCACACTCTAACGATTATCTGGTTGATTGTTATAGTTTTTGGGTAGTATTAGCAGTGGTTTTGATTACTGGCTCGTCTCTATTTGATCACATGGTTGGAGGGTTGTGATTGGAAATGATAATTTTTATACAATCGATGCCTTCTTTTGTTATGACAGTTAAATCGATAGCTCAGCATTGTTTTATGGTTTGATTGGGAATAATTAGATATGTACAATCATAGAAATGCTTCCTTGCATTATGCGTTGGTCTGTATGTTTCCTACAGCATGATATAAATTGAAATAATGGTTGTTGTTACTGTGTGTTTTAATTGCCCAGTCGGGATTATTGAAATTTGAAGTATTGATGATTGTGGCTTGGCTGTCCACTTTGTATGATTTATGGATATCATGTATCATGTCGTTTTATTGCACCATCTAATATGGGCACGGGGTTTTTATTAGTATGTTTTCATTGAAATTTAATTGTTAAATTGGTTGAAGGAATGGAATTGGGCATGTTTTAAAAGAGCTTGTGGTTGTGTTTGATTTGAGGAATTAATTTATTAACAGTGGTTAAGGTTTTGATGTTGAACAGAGTTGAAAGAAATGACTGTGTGTTCATTGGAATTTTGTTCTAAATATAAAATGGAAGAAATGAGAGAAAACAGAATTCTTATACAAGATGTTTGGAAGGCATATTGATGTTGAGTATGATGACACTGCATTAATTAAAAGGGTTTAAGATTTAAATGTGGACAATGAACAAGTTTTAACACACAGTATTGTTTAATTGGCCATAGTAATTGTTTAATTGATGTTGGGATATTGGTTTTGAATACAAAACTGTTTTATGGATTACTTAATTAATTTTTCGAATAGTATCCGCTCTTTTCCCCTTCCATTATTTCACTTTTCGCTAATTATAATCCCCTCGTATTCCCATATTCATTATCTACTCCTTGTTCCTAAAATTTAATTACATTCAAAGGAAACTTTGTATTATGAGAGTTTAAAATCGCAAGGATGAATTTCAATGATATATTCTTTTGGTTTACGATACGGTTTATTGTTTGTTGTCTGTGAGCAGTAATCATGCTCGTTTCCCCCTCATTTTAACATTTTTCGCTCAATACAACCCCTCACATATCCCATAACCTTTGTTCACCCCCTGCTAATTGACAACTATTAAACAATTTGTATGGATTGGATTGCATGAGTCTAATATGTTGTTGAGCCAAATTTTATTTCATATTTTAAAAGATTTTTCATGTATGGTTGTTAAAGAAACTATTTTCTAATCAATTATGCATACAAGAATGAGATTTTTCAACAAAGGTAGCCATGGAAGAGGTAACCGAGGGAGAGGTAATTGGAACAGGGGACCTAGAAGGACTAGATTCTCTTTACACTTTGATGTAGAGTCAGAAGAGTTAGGCCAGCTATTTCAAGCTGGGTTTTTTAACGAGATTGGGCAAGGAGTGGTCCAACCTAGTCCTGAAAGGCCTCCCTTCCAATCCCCACAGTTCCCTGGTATCCGTGTGCCTTCTAATGTCTCACTATAGCCTGAACTTCCCGAAAACGACGGATGGAAAGAGATTGTCCACCTGGAAGTCTGCCAACATCGTGGCTAGCCTAACTTGTCTTTACCTGCCCCCTCCCCCCCGGGCCTATCAATAAAATTGTCCAAGTTTCCCATGTGCACTCACCATTTCAGTCTTCCCATGAAAGAAAAAGGTTGAAAACCAAATCCCACCATGCCCCTGACAAAGGAAAAGCCATTGTTTCCCCTTCCTCACCCTCAAATGACTTTGATAAATCGGTGTCCTCCCGCATGCATTTGAGAGATGATTGTTCTCATGTGATCAGTGATATTAGGACTAAAGGCTCCACATAGCCTAAGGAAAATTCATAGAGCTCAAAAGGTGACAGTAGCAACAAAAGAAGGATCACCTCTAAGAGTGGAAAATATGGATTTTAAGTTTTTTATTTATTAATTGTTGAGAACAGTTGATTTCTGAAATTTTGGACAGCACACTATTTTTTGGATATATGGGTAATATATTTTTGGAAATAATTTCAATTATCATTGAGATAAATTGTCAAATATGAATGGATGATGGGAGTCACAAGGAGGGATGTTTTTTTTGGTTAACTAGTTGTGTTATGATTGTTAAAAGCTAAAGGGAGTCATAAGGGGTCCCACCTACTAGTTATTATTTATTTAAAAACCCTTATTATGATTTATTACTTTTCCCCCTTAACAAAAATTTGGTTGAGTTTTAGTTAACTTAAATAAGGAATTAGTTCAAATACTTCAACCAATTCTAATTTGCTTAAAGGAAAAAGGAGAGGGAGGAACAAGAGGAGGATAGAAGGAGAAGAATACTAAGGTTTCCTCTTTGAGTTTTTGTTGAGATAATTCAGTTTTCATTCATTCCTTAATTCATTAGAATCCTAATTATTTTTTATGATAGCAGGGTCCTATTGTAGACAGCAAGATTCAGGGTTGAATTACATCATTCAGGCACTTGTTTTTCAAAGGTGTTGATCTATCTTTGATAGTCTATGTAGACTTGTACGTTTATGAATTAGATTTCATTACTGACAAAGGCTATTGTGCAGATTTGAGTGGGAAGCAATATATGGCAAGTTGATCCAGCTTTTAGAGTTCAGGTTTTTTTATTTTCTGTCAGAAGTCCTTTTGTATGTTTCATTGCGGACGTCTAAGTTTGAATTTGGTCCAAAACCTCCTCATAAAATTTTGTAAATAGAATGATTATTTGATGAATTGGAATGAAATAAATGATTGCTTTATGTCTCATCAGTTTTGATTATTGACTTGGTGTCTTTACTTCTGTGTCTATATTTATTTCAGCATTTGTTATGTTCAGAAAAACACATAAATAATGAATTTTTCAGTAAGATATTATTTATAAAAAACTAGCCTAAGCACTTGTGAACAATACTTGTGAATTAGGATAACATTTTTGTTGGCTATAAACATAGGTTGATATTCCCGTCTATCTTGCCTTAGCCAAGTAAGATCTGAAAATGCTTGAGTAAGATTATTTCATATCTTTTCCTCAACATTTATTTGGAGACCATACTGGGGAGATCTTCAATATATATCTGATTAATTTTTATGCTTGATTAGCATCGAATACATCTATTTTTCTGATATTGATGCTTTGACTGTTTTATTTCTTAATAACTATCCCTGTTGCAAGGAAGCCCAATATTGAGCCCGGTCTTCAAGATCATACCAACATTGCTTTGAATTTATTTAACACCATTTTAGACACTGCCAATACTCGTGTTGAACTTAATCATTCATGGGAAACAATTGAATGAGATATTAGTGCCCAAGAACGTTGGGAAGCTATACATACACAGCCTAGAAATCAGCAATAACCTTCTTGTTTCTTCATCTTTGTCTTTCCTTTCATGTCCTTAGACTCTCGTTCTTCTAGGAGAAGAAGAGGCTTATCACCTGAAATTAATCATATTTTTGAAATAGGAAGAAGGAACATTGTGTTATCAACCCAACAAAGTGCTATAAGGAGAACTTTGTCTAATTCATCTAATTCGTCTTTCTCTCCCTCACCTATCATTCACAAGATGGAATCTAGTGGTGGCTCTCGTGGCACTGGAAGTTATTCCTCCTCTTAGTATTCAGATTCATCAATGATTGGTAGCTTATATATCCACCATATCCCTGTTCAATCTACCACAAATCCCACCAAAGTCATTAAAAAGTATGGGCTTTTTCAGTTTGAAGAAAATGCCACAACCACACTGTGGCATGTGTCCTCTCCTATTAACCTAGCACCTGCTACTTGTCCACTTCCTAAATTCAAAGAACATCTTCCCAGGTTTTCGAGAAATAAAATTGTCACTACAAATGCACACCTGGTGGCATTTTCCAATGCTTGTCAAAACATAGGAGCCAATCACAACGATACCTGCATGCGCTTATTTGTCAATTCCTTGGAAGGAAAATCCACGGTTGATTTCTTTGACCTTCCTCCTAATATTCTGTCTACTTGGGAGGAGTTAGTTTATTGGTTTAGATCCGCCTATGGGCAATCCAAAATCCCAGTTGAGCATTTACGGGAGTACAATAACATCGCCTATAAGGATGGTGATACCATCAAGTCGTTCAACTTGTGTTTCACTAAGTTATACAATACAATCCCTGAACTCATTCGACCTCAGAACCAAGCCACTGTCATGCATTACTACAATGCATTACCTTCCCCCTATCATCATAGGCTTGAGGAAAAATCCATTGATAGCCTCGGTTTCACTCTGCATACTTGTTTAGAGTATGAATAACAGCTTGAGAGAACAGGTATTCCTCATGGAGATTTAGTTAAACAGACAGCCATGTCCCCCCTCTTATGGCTAGTACAATATATGACTAATCATATGATAGTGTATGAGCAAAAGGGAAATGTCTCTCCTATCAACCCTGGAGCTTCATCCTCTTCTGCACCCCCTTTTTGAAATCCAATTGAAAATAATTTTCAGCCTAAAGTTATCTTGCCTCGAAGTTGGTGTAACTTTTGCAAGGAACGCCATGAGGAAGCCACATGTGAGGTAAGGAAGAGTGTCAGAGATAAGTTCTTTGGTAAAATACTAGAAACTACCATCGTTGTCCTAGATTTTGCAGAGCCATAATATTTCATGATCATCAATACTAGGAACAAATCCTATGCTCCCAGAGGCAAATTTGATCCTCCCCACAATTGTTCTAGCCTGAGCTCATCCTCACCAGCTGCTATTGTTTGGGTTCCTAAAGTCCCTGATAGTCAAGGAATTACCTCCCCTCTCCCCTCTTCGAAATACAATATTCTGAGTTAGTTGGCCAACATCAAATCAGATGCAACCCTTTTGGACATGGTTTTTGTCCCTAAACAATAGAGGCATCTAAAAAAATTCATCGAAGGAAAATATTTAATTGTATCCAACCTCTCTAAAGAGGTAAATGAAGAGGATTCATCTGTAAATAAAGTAGGTGTACATAACTTTAGATACCCTGTAAAAAATCCCCCTTTTTTATATTTCTGTAAAGATTATGGATAAGATCGCCCATTGTTGCCTCATTGATGGCGGTTCAGTCCCAAGTGTGATGTCGAAGATTATTATGGAAGAGATAGGCTTGTCTTGTACAAATGAAAACGTCAGGAGCATGCTCTCTTATAATAGTCTACAAAAAATGACCATAGGTGAGATTAAAGATGTGACCTTAGTTTTGTGCACACACCCTGCAATAAGGACAACCCTTAGGTAATTGATATGCCAGTAAGAAATTACTCAATCATCTTGGGAAGAGAATGGCAAGCTTTGACAAGTGGATATCTCTCACTCAATGAGACACATTTATCCATTCCATGGAATGGTAAGAACATTATAGTCCTTAGAGAGGGAAGGATTTCACCTTATATAGAAAGTGTTCCACAACCTAATGTAAACTATATTGAAGAAGACCTAGGGGTGTATTCCATCTTTGTTGAGGAGGATAACACTCCCTTGGAACAAATTGATCTGGACGATGGTATATGGCACATGCACTTCGATGGTTCATGCTCTAGTGAGGGTAACGGAGCTGGAATAATATTGATTTCTCCTATAGGAAAAATCCATAAATTTTCTTATAGGTTGGAGTTTGCTTGCACGAACAATGTCACTAAATTCGAAGATTTATTATTAGGCATTGAAAATGCATATAATCTTGGTTGTGGTCACCTTTCAACATTGCTCATGTTAAGAGGGAGTTAAATTCAATGGTTGATTGGTTAGTTGTTTTTGCAGCTTCTCCTAATCGGCAACTTCTTCCGCACAGACCTGATTGTACTTTTCAATCTCTATTTTGTCCACATATCCCAGAAAATATAGAATCTTGGCAGGTCTTCCCTAATGATGAGAGCATATGTTCTTTCATTCAAAATGAACCTTATAAACCTAGGAAAATTATATCCATAGAATATAACAAGATTCATAAGGGATTGACTCCTCTAGAGAGTTCGTTTTCATCGAGTGATGTAGGAAATAAAGAGAAACAGAAAGTATAGGAGTTGAAAAGGAAGGTGGTTGAAACCATATCCTTGAACATTGGGACACCCAAATCTCCAAAGAATGTTAAAATAGGTGCCAAATGTTTTGATGAAGAGAAAATGAAGTTTTCCAAACTACTTGGTGAATTTCAAGATGTTTTTGCTTGGTCTTATGAGGATCTTCATGGTTTTGATCATGGTCTTATACAGCATGCCATCCCCATCAAGGAAGGCATAAAACTAGTTAGGCAAAAACAAAGACCTATCAACCCTACACTGGAAGCAACTATTCGAAAGGAGTTGGAAAAACTCTTGAAGGTTGGGATCATCTTTCCGATCAAATATTCTGAATGGGTTTCCAATTTGGTTCTTGTTCGGAAATAGACTGGTCAGATCATATTATGCGTTGATTTTCACGCATTAAATCGGGCTAGTATAAAAGATCACTTTCATCTCCCTAACATGGAAATGATTTTGCAACAAGTTGCAGGGTCACAAATAATGTCCTTACTTGACGGTTTTTCCAGTTACAATCAAATCAAGGTAAAAAGGGCAGATAAATATAAAACCACCTTTATTACTCGTTGGGGTACCTTTTCTTATGAGCGTATTCCTTTTGGATTATCTAATGTAGATGTCACTTTTCAAAGAGCTATGCAAATAGATTTTGACGATTTGATCGGTAAGATCATTCAAATCTACCTTGATGACTTAATGGTGTAATCTAAAATCCGATCAGATCATTTTGGTCATCTGAAAAGAGTTCTCATGCGATGTAGGAAATTTGGCATCTCTCTAAATCCTTATAAGTCCATTTTTGGCGTTACCGAGGGAAATCTCCTTGGACACATGTTGACGAGCGAAATTGATCGTCCATCAACTGAAAGAACAAGTTTGGTTCGGGGTTGTCTAAATAACCCAAGTCGTTTGGTGTAACTCGTTCTGACGGGTTTAATGGCTCCGTTAGCCAATCTAAGAATCCTAAAAGAAATGAATACAAAAGAGAAATAACTAACTAATTACTAAACACACTATATATATGT
>ML781687.1:492288-545695 GCA_009831015.1 Picea engelmannii | reverse complement strand
ATAAAAATTAACGTTTTTGTTTAAATTGAGATTTTTATGCTCGTTTTTAACTTTTGACATATACTCTTGTAATAAATGACTCATACTAAAGTGAATGTCTTAAGTTTGTCTCAAAGCAAGCCAAGGAATGGAACTATTTGAAAGGGTTGATTCTGTAGCTCATTATAATTATCAAGATTCTAATAGGGGCCCTTTAAATTTTGTAAAAATATAAGGGGAGTTGTTGGGGCCCAACAACACATTGTCTTCGATTTAGGAATAAGCATTGATCCCGAAAGGATTGTTGCCATCCTTAATCTGTCTGCTCCCACTTCCAAGAAGGAGGTTCAATCTTTTATGGGGGTTATTAACTTCGTTCGTAGGTTTGTTCTATATTTTCATGTGATGGTCAAACCAATCCATAATCTGCTTGAGCAAGATTGTTCTTTTTCTTGGATAGATGATGTCGAAAATTATTTTGTAGGAATCAAGAAAGCAATCAACTATGCACTGGTTTTGGCGAAGCCATATTTTGAGAAGGAATTCATGATATATACTAATGCCACCAAGGAAGCAGTTTCTGCTATCCTCGTGCAAAATGATGACCAAGGTAATGAAAAACAAGTGGCTTACATGAGTCAAAGTTTGTATGATGATGAATTTAAATATTCTTTTATTGAGAAACATGCTTTCGCTCTTGTTAAAGTTGTTGAAAAGTTTCTCCATTTCATCTTAGGTAAGCATATGTTGGTAAAAGTCCCTTTACCTACTGTCAATTTTTTTCTCTCACAGACTTATGTTTCAGGGAAGCTTGCACATTGGCTTGCCAAGATCCAGAACATGATTTTAATATCATAACTTCTACCACTATCAAGGTACGTGAGTTAGCCCTTCACTTAGCTCAGCATGCTGAGAACAATGAAGAAATTGATGAATAGGATAGTTCCCTGACAACACCTTTTTACATTGATAACCAGATCCTTCCTGTGTATGAACATCCTTGGTATAAGAATTTAGTTTACTACTTACAAAACCAAAGATGTCTAGACAACTTAAACATTCATCAAAGGAGAAGACTCTATCTTGAATCCGCAAGATACATCAATATAGGAGACTTCTTGTTTCGAAGATCTGTTGATGGTGTGTTGCTTCGTTGTGTAAATGATGAGGACACACAGAAACTGTTGCAAGAAACTCATGGCTCCTCAAATTCTGACATTCATGTAGGAGGTCATTTTTCTGCTAAAACCATTGCTTTCAATATTATTAGAAAAGGATATTATTGGCCTTCAATCTTTCGTGAGTCTTGTGTTTTTTTTAGATCTTGTGACAAGTGCCAAAACTTTGTTGGGAAAGAACGCCTTTCAGCCATGCCATTACAACCTGTCCTCCCATACTTTCCTTTTTCCAAGTGGGGATTGGATTTTATTGGTCCTATTAATCCTCCATATTCAGCAGGACAAGTTTTTATTTTGACAGTCACAGACTATTTCACAAAATGGGATGAAGTTGTCCCACTTAAGCATTCAACAGACGATCAGGTAATTTATTTCCTTGAAAATAACATATTTTCCATATTTGGTCTTCCATTGGAAATTATTACAGACAATGGTATGGATTTCATTTCTTCTAAGATGACCCAATTTTTAGTTAAGTTGGGGGTTAAACATTTCACCTCATCAGTTTATTATCCCCAATGGAATGGGAAGGTTGAGTCTACCAACAAAAATCTGGTGAGAATCGTCAAAAGGATCATTGAAGATAAGCCTCGTCAATGGCACACTCTCCTCACTTACGCCCTTTGGGCAGATCGAACTACCGCCAAGGTAATCATTGGTTGCACCCCTTTCCATCTTGTTTATGGTCAAGAATCCCTCCTGCCTACTGAGCTGGAACTTTCTTCCTTAAGGTTGATGCTACAGATCAAAGAATTAAATTCTTCTGATGTTTCAAAAAGGATAAACGCACTCCTAGATTTAGAAGAGCAAAGGATGTTTGCCTTGGATCATATAAAAAGGAGACAACAAAATGTTAAGAAGTATTTCAACAAGAGTGTCAAGACAGAAAAATTTAAATTCAATGAAAAAGTATTGTTGTGTGATTTAGCTCACATTGATAGGAGAAGACATTCAAAATTTCATAAATTATGGTTGGGTCCTTTCAAGATCGCTTTTGTCCTGGGTACTAACTCTTACATTCTAAAATATTTACAGGAGCAATTGTTTTCCTACAGCACTAATAGTTCTCACTTGAAACATTATGTGGAACCAACTTGAAAAGTTATAACGTTGTTTGGATTTTCTGTATATTAGTAGGTCTAGCTCTGCTTTCATTTTTCCACTGTTTTTCATTTCTTCTTTTACAATAGTTTTGATTTCTGCTTCCTTCTTGATAAGTTTCTTATTGCTTTTACATTTTTGTCATTTTATTTCTGTTGTTTTAAATTTTGTAATCTTAATTTTGTCATGATTTTTATTGCTTTATCATCTTTTAGTTGATTTTGGTCAAGAATAAGATGTTGGATCAGTTCTTCCACAGTGACACTCTTGCAAGATATTGTTAGTCAATAACAATCAAGCTTACACAACTGTTACGGTGTTTCCCTTGAAATCACACTTGAATTTGTTATCTGCTTTCATTGTTGTCTTATAAAGAAATTGGTTATCTCCCACTTTTGCTTTCCATTTCTTCATCCATTTGAGAGTTAAAAGAGAAATTCCATAAAATTCTCTCCTTGAAGTAAGAGCAAGTTTTGGTTGAATGATTATGCATACAAGGATAAACCCCCTCATACTTAACATTTTTCATGAGTTATTACCAAATTCTCGGTCATTTTTCCATTAAATCTGCTCACTTCCCCCTGTTGCATAATCATTCTGGTTATATCTTATGATCTGTTGTTCTCGGTATACAAAACTATGTGTTCTTAGTTCTTAATCTGTTGGAAACATATTTCCCTGTGGATTTGTCAGTTTGTTGACGATAAAAATTGCATCAAGGATTTCCCCCGCAAAGTGTTGCTAAAGCCTATTATTTAAACTAATCTAATGATATATAATACTAGTGGGTGGGACCCCCTTGTTGTCTGGAGGATTAGATAAGGTTCTTATTACACATTTATGTTGTTGTTCGACACTGCTTACATGTTTCCACATTATTGATGATGAAATATTGGTTTTATTTGTAACTTAATGAAAGATGGATAATGGATTTTATGTGTTGTTTTCGTTACTCTAAGTTCTAAAATCCATGTTATAAATGGCTTATGTTCACTGGAATTACATTGCTATTGTAGCCATGATTCGTCACATGTTCCACCATCACAAGACACATGTTAGTTATAACAAGAGACAAAAGCAATATGGAATATATCCAAAAAAAGAAGCTATGTTATGCTATGCTATACTATGTGGAATTGAAATTTAAAAGGGTTGATGTTAGTCCATACTAGCAATGTTAGTGGCTATATGATTTTATTGAGTTATATGAAGGTGCATGTGATATATGTTATAGTATGTTTTGGATTAATGGTTATTATGGATCGGGTGGCGCATTTGGCAAGTAATTTATGCAAGTTTTGATGCATGGATTAATGGCATGGATTAATGTTGGTTGGATGACATGTACTACGTAATTGAATGAAGAGAGGATGGAAGCGACGTGAATTTACTGCACGTCACTCCATACTTGTCCCACTGGCCATCACCCTAGATTGGTTATTGTTTATTTGATTTTCGTTGTGGTTAAGCTCTGATATGAAAGCGAGGAAGAAACTACTCGACCAAGCTCGCATTTTTAAGGCCATTCGGTTACAGGTATGTTTTTTTTCGCCCATCCATGAACTCGCTCTGTTTATGAAATAAATATTGGCTCGGTGATGTATTGGTTTGTGTTTTTCTTGAGGCTGGAAACTGTGTAAACTCGTGGTGTTTCTCTGGAATGGTTGTTTGTTTGTTATTCGTTGCAAATGGAAAATTGGATGGTTGAAGTCACAATTTCATTAACTATTCTGTGTGAAGGAAGTTGTGATGGCTCTTTGTTGTCTCTATGAGTTTTCGTTGGAGGGTTTCATTCGGTTTGGACTTGTTGGCCATCTCCTCATAGTCTTGTAACCATACCCGGTCATATATGGTGTTATGGGGTTGTTGTGTATGATTTGAACCACCTTTGGGTCATTGCATATCGTTTTCCACCTGGTTGTGCGCTCATTTTATGTTATTGATATCTGCACAGTTGGTTATGGTGGCTATTATGCCAAGAGGCTTGCTTTAGGGTTGGTTTCTATTACCTGGGCTCTGCATTCCTATCAGCATTATTCATATTTTTGGGGAAAACATGAGGCTTATGCCCCTATGTGTTTTTGGTGTTGGTTACTGGCCAGTAAGAAACCTATGCTCTTATGCATCGTGTTCTACCCTATCGAGTGTGAACTGTCACCATGTATTGCAAGCTAAAGGTTGTGGCATGTGTGTCCACCACATTGTCTCGAAGGGTTCTCACATGTTGTTGATATGGTCAAATCCACTATCTGTATGTCATAATGATCAAGCGAACCCTTGACTATTTTATTGTATTCATTGGTACCAAGCCCGATTTTGATTAACTCAACAGTCACACTCTATTGGTTATCTGGTTGACTGTTATAGTTGTTGGGTAGTATTAACAGTGGTTTTGATTATTGGCTCGTCTCTGTTTAATTGCCTAGTTGGAGGGTTGTGATTGGAAATGATAATTGTTATACAATATATGCCTTCTTTTGTTATGACATTTGAATCGATAGCTCAGCATTGTTTTATGGTTTGATTGGGAGTAATTAGATATGTACAGTCACAAAAATTCTTCCTTGTGTTATGCATTAGTCTGTATGTTTCCTATAGCATGATATAAATTGAAATAATGGTCATTGTTACTGTGTGTTTTAATTTCCCAATCGGGATTATTTTAATTTGAAGTATTGATGATTGTGGCTTGGTTGTCCACTATGTATGATTTATGGATATCGTGCATCATATCGTTTTATTGCACCATATGAGATGGGCACGGGGTTTTTAGTAGTGTGTTTTCATTGCAATTTAATTGTTAAATTGGTTGAAGGAATGGAATCGAGCATGTTTTAAAAGATCTTGTGGTTGTGTTTGATTTGAGGAATTAATTTATTGAAAGTGGTTAAGGTTTTGATGTTGAACAGAGTTGAAACAAATGGCAGTCTGTTCATTGGAATTTTGTTTTAAATATAAAATGGAAGAAATGAGAGAAAACATAATTCTTATACAGGATGTTTGGAAGGCATATTGATGTTGAGTATGATGACCCTGCATTAATTAAAAGGGTTGAAGATTTAAATGTGGAAAGTGAACAATTTTTAACACACAGTATTGTTTAATTGGCCACAATAATTGTTTAATTGATGTTGGGATAGTGGTTTTGAATACGGAATTGTTTTATGGATTACTTAATTAATTTTTCAAACAGTATTTGCTCTTTTCCCCTACCATTATTTCACTTTTCGCTAATTACAATCCCCTCGCCTTCCCATATTCATTATCTACTCTGTGTTCCTAAAATTTAAATACAGTTAAAGGAAACTCTGTATTATGACAGTTTAAAATCACAGGGATGCATTGCAATGATATATTCTTTTGGTTTACGATATAGTTGATTGTTTGTTGTTTGTGAGTAGTAATCATGATCGTTTCCCCCCTCATTTTAACATTTTTCGCTCAATACAACCCCTCACATATCCTAGAACCTTTGTTCACCCCCTGCTCATTGACAACTATAAAACAATTTGTATGGATTGGATTGCATGAGTCTGATATGTTGTTGAGCCAAATTTTATTTCATATTTTAAAAGAGTTGTCATGTATGGTTGTTAAAGAAACTATTTGCTAAGCAATTATGCATACAGGAATGAGCTTTTTCAGTAGAGGTAGTCATGGCAGAGGTAACCGAGGGAGAGGTAATTGGGCCAGGGTCCCTAGAAGGCTAATATTCTCTATACAATTTGATGCAGACTCGCAAGAGTTAGGCCATTTATTTCAAGCTGGGTTTTTTAAATGGATTTGGAAAGGAGTGGTCCAACCTACACCTGAAAGGCCTCCCTTCCAATCCCCACAGGTTCCTGGTATCCTCGTGCCTCCTCATGTCTCACTGCAGCCTAAAGTTCCCGAAAACGATGGATGGCAAGATATTTTCCACTCGAAAGTCTCCCAACATCGTGGCTGGCCTAACCTGTCTTTACCTCCCCCCCGCCAAGCCTATCAATAAAATTTTCCAAGTTTCCCATGTCCACTCACCAGTTCAATATTCCCATGCAAGAACAAGGTTGAAAATCGAGGCCCACCATGCCCTTGACAAAGGAAAATCCACTTCTGCCCCTTCCTCACCCTCAAATGACTCTAATAAATCTGTGTCCTCCCACATGAATTTTAGATATGATTTCTCTCATGTGATCAGTGAGATTATACCTAAAGGTTCCACACAACCTAAGGGAAATTCAGAGAGATCAAAAGGTGACAGCAGCAACAAAGGAAGGATTACCTCCCAGAATATATTTTTGGAAATAATTTCAATTATCATTGAGATAAATTGTCAAATATGAATGGATGATGGGAGTCACAAGGAGGGATGTTTTGTTTGGTTAACTAGTTGTGTTATGATTGTTAAAATCTAAAGAGAGTCACAAGGGATCCCACCTACTAGTTATTATTTATTTAAAAACCCTTATTATGATTTATTACTTTTCCCCCTTAACTAAAAGTTGGTTGAGTGTTAGTTAACTTAACTAAGGAAGTAGTTCAACTACTTCAACCCATTCTAATTTTCTTAAAGGCAAAAGGAGAGGGAGGAACAAGAGGAGGATAGAAGGAGAAGCATATTAAGGTTTGCTCTTTGAGTTTTTGTTGAGATAATTCAGTTTTCATTCATTCCTTAATTCATTAGAAACCTAATTCTTTCTTATAATAGAAGGTTCATATTGTAGACAGCAAGATTCATGGTTGAATTACATCATTTAGACACTTGTTTTTCAGAGGTGTTGATCTATCTTTGATAGTCTGTGTAGACTTGTCTGTTTATGAATTAGATTTCATGGCTGACAAATGATATTGTGCAGATTCAAGTGGGCAGCAATCTGTGGCAAGATGGTCTAGCTTTTAAAGTTTAGTTTTTTTTATTTTCGGTCAGAAGCCCTTTTGTATGTTTCATCGGGGATGTCTAAGTTTGACTTTGGTCCAAAACTTCCTCATAAAATTTTGTACAGAGAACAATTATTTGATGAATTGGACTGAAATAAAGGATTGCTTTATGTCTCATATGTTTTGATTATCGACTTGGTGTATTTACTTCTATCTCTATATTTATTTTAGCATTTTTTATGTTCAGAAAAACACATAAATAATGAATTTTTCAGCAAGCTTTTATTTATAAAAAAACAACCTAAGCACTTGTGAACAATAATTGTGAATTAGGATAACATTTGTGTTGGCTATAAACATAGGGTGATATTCCCGTCTATCTTACTTTAGCCAAGTAAGATCTGAAAATGCTTGAGTAAGATTATTTCATATATTTTCCTCAACACGTGGCAATGAGTAGATCGCTCACAAAAATATGTATATTTAGGCTCCCTCCATTTGACCAAGGCGACCAGGATGAGTATCCAAGAGTAGTGGAACTTTGTCCCCAGGTCATCTGCATCCTTTCAGTCTTCACGAAACATATTTAACAATTATGGGGTCGAGATAAGCATATTTTCGTTCGCTCATTGTGTTGCAACTGTGATGACCCCGGCAGGGACTTCCTCCTTGAGGCACTTCTAAGAAACTTCCATGCCATGAGTTTGGTGGCTAGTCTTGTTGTTGCGTCATTGATGCACTTAATGATGATTTTGCACGACCCTCTTTCTGTGCCATACGTCTTCTTCATTTCCTCGACCAACGCATTCTCCTTTGTCTTTTCATCGAGGAACTGCACAGGGCTCTCTCCCCGAGATGGAAGCCCTTTAATGAATGCAATGAGCTCTATGTCTATCGAGACAGGTTCCTCCACCCATAGGTATCCTCCATGGGTAACTGCCATCAGCTGGTTGACATGGTTATTTACGTCGTGGCCCCTTCCAAAATGCAGGATATCCAATAGGTTTAGAATCTCAGTGTTGGCCAGTCCAACTACCCACTATTTGGGTTGGAAAATTGGCTTACCAAAGGGTCCTATACCCACGCTATCCAGGTAAACTTTCTCTGTTGACTCAGGGAACTTGTACGTGTCTGTCACATCGTGGTCCGAGTATCGTAGTTTCTCCACATGTCCTAGTAGGTTAGCATGATCCGCACCCCTTCCGGAATGTGTGGTAGGATTATGGTTGTTACATCCTTCCTTCATCATGATCTTGCTACGGGTTGCTTGTCCTTCCACTGTGGTGGTTGACTCAAGGTTCCCGCCTCTATTTTTATCTCCTCTATATATGCCTATGCCTGGACGGTGACATCTTCTACTATTCCCTCCTGTAGATGCTCCGGTGTTGTTGGTTGTGACCTTTCTGGCATGGATTCTTCTGTCTGGTTTAGGAGAATCCCATTAACCCTCGGGGCTTCTGCAGGTTTTTCATGGCACGAAGGAAGTTCTCAACCCTGGTGAAGTTTCTCTCTCTTCTGTGTGCGAAGCGCTAAGGCTCATGCACCTTACCTTGATCAGATGGTTATTGATCTGTTACACTGTGATCCAACAACCATTTTCTCTCCTCTCTCCTGAGCTTCTAATCTCTCTGTGACTTCGAATATTTTATAAGTGTTCAAAGGTTTTGAACCTTTTCTCCTCCTGTAATTCCAACTCATGGATCTTGTCCACACTTCTGGAAATTTTTATTCCTTCTGAGATTCGTCCTTAAATGGATTTTGATTTCCCACGCACACCTTGCATTCTTGGGATTTTGATAACTCAGTTCGAAGGATTTCTTGAAAATAAATTCTTCTCGCCCACCTGGCGTTCCTCTGTTTTGGATTCCTCGATGATTGGTCCCTCTTTGATGTTGTGCACACCTTGCACCTGGTCTAAGTTTCCTTTGTTCTCTCTGAACTTCTCGGAGTCACTTCGAGACTCAGTGAACGCACTCCTTGCATTCGAGATGCACACCTTGCATACGAGTGTCAGAAGAGAAACAATTGAAACTCATTCAGTTTCGTCACGAACTCATACAGTCAACCTCTCAAACAATCATACATGAACGAAAATGAAACAAATCACACACATGGAATATAACATTCATTCATTCATACATCAAATGAACACAGTCCAAGGATTTGGAACAGTTTTGTTTGTTCTATTCCTTCATGAAAAGAAATTACATAGTATTTCTTCTACTCTACTCTGTTCTACTGAACTCTTGGATATCTATCTAATTCTTTCTACTATGTTTGTTCTATTACAATACAACAATGAAAAAATATCTAAGTACTAGCTCCATGAGCTCTCTCGTCCTATATGCAAACTATCGTATCAAACTCTTAGCGGCTACCTACTCTGTCCTTTACAATAACTAACAGTTATTTCCATATAAGAGTCAACACTCAATATCTGTAATCCCTTACAGTCCTTCACGGCTTTACAAACAAGTTGCATTTTTAAAATGTTGTTTACAAAATATCTCAACAACTCAATTTAATTCTGAGTTAATTTCTTATTTGAAATTCTATCATTTGTTGAGATGTCGTTCCTTTGCCTCCACACTTGCGTTCTGAATTTGAAGGCGATACTCCTGCATCATACTCCTCTGGTTAAAATTTTCATGGAATCATGTCCATGAGCTCCTGTATTGTCTTTCCATGCTTCAAAATATCAGGTTATGTGACCCAACTTGCATCTTCCATTGGATGATATTTCCATTTCACTCAATATTCAGGATTTGTCTTTCTCCTGATCTTATTTCCATCTCGTTGTTCAATATTTTCTCCATCTGAGGTTTTTATGTTGTGGGAAATTTTTCTTCCCACTAAACCTCTTTCTTATCATCTAATTCTCCTGCCTCATATCTCTTGTAAGGATACAGGTCTGCAACGTTGAATATCGATGATATCCCAACATTGTCTGGCAACTCGATTTCATAAGCATTGGTTGCGAATTTTCTGAGAATCATGCATGGTCATGTCTTCTTCATCTTCAACTTGTTATACGTTCCCCTTGGAAACCTTTCTTTTCTCAAATGAGATAAAACTTCATCTCCAACCTCGAATTGAACTTCTCTCCTCTTTTGATCAACTCTGCTCTTGTATTTCTAGTTGTTGTTCTGTAGTTGTTCTCTGACTCTATCATGGATGTTTTTCATTTTTGTTGCAAAATCCTCTGCTCTAGCACTTATGAACTCATATTGATTCATATCTCTCAACTCTGTAATCCCTCTTGGTTGTATACCATACACAATTTCAAATGAACTTTTCCCTATGCTCCTATTCACTGAATTGTTGAATGCAAATTATGCTTGTGCCAGAATCGGATGCCATTGACGACCTTTCTCAGTAAATAAACTTCTCAACAATTTTCCCATACTCATGTTTACTAGTTCAGTCTATCCATCTGTCTGAGTGTGATATGTTGAACTAAAGGACAAGTTCTTCCCCAGCCTTTTCCATAGAGTCCTCCAAAAGTGTCCTACAAATTTGGTGTCCCTGTCTGAGACTATGCTCCTCGGCAATCCATGTAGTCTCACTACTTCTCTGAAAAACAAATTGGCGATGTATGTAGCATCGTTTTTCTTCTGGCATGGTATGAAATGTGCCATTTTTGAAAAATTTTCCACCGCAACAAATATGGAATCGCTCCCTTTTTGAGTTCTAGACAATCCCAAAATAAAATCCATACTGATTGCATCCCACGGCCTTTCTGGAATTGATAATGGTTGATACAAACCAGTGTTCTTTTGTCTTCCTTTTTCATATTGACAAATTCTGCATTTGTTCACAAAAATTTTCACCTCTTCCCTCGTGGTCGGCCAATAATATGAATTACTCAGTTGTGAAAATGTCTTATCATGACCAAAATGTCCAGCTAAACCTATGTTGTGTTTCTCCTTCAGCAAATTATCTCTCATTGAGCATTTTGGTATGCACAATTGGCTTCCCTTGAACATTAATCCATCCTGGATCAAATATTCAATCCATGGGCTTCTATCTCCCAACAAAGGATTCTTTCATTCCTCATAAGATTCCTTAAAATTGGTGTCTTCTTTATACATCTCTTTGAGGTGTTGAAACCCTAAGGTCTCCACTTGGAATTCTTATACAATCAAAATCCTCCTGCTCAAAGCATCTGCAACTTTGTTAGCAATTCCAGCAATATTTTTAATACCAAAAGTAAAATTTTGCATGAATTCTACCCATTTTGCATGTTTCTGATTCAACTTTTCTTGCCTAGTAATAAATTGCAAAGCTTGGTTGTCATTGTACAAGAAAAATTTAGGAATTAGATAGTGTCTCCACTTCTTCAAAGCTTGAATCACTGCATAAAATTATTTTTCATACGTGGAATAATTCTTCTTGGCGTCATTCAGATTCTCACTAAAATAAGCAAGTGGCCTATTATCCTGACTCAAGACTGCTCCAATAGCTAATCCACTCGCATCACATCTCACCTAAAATGTTTTTCCAAAATCTGGCAAGACCAGAATTGGTTGTTCTATGATCTTCTCCTTCAACACTTTGAAAACTTTTTCAGCTTCCTCTATCCAACTAAAGGATGTGTGCTTCTTCTTCATAGTGTCCAGCATGGGTGCACATATACCACTGAAATTTCTGATAAACTTTCTATAAAACCTTGCTAACCCATGAAAACTTTGTACCTCAAATATGTTGCTTGGAGATGGTCATTCTTTGATTGCTCTCACCTTTTCTGGATCCATCTTCAATTCATTTTAAGATATCACTAAACCCAAATATATGAGTTCCTTCTTCATAAAATAACTTTTCTTCGGATTTATAAGCAAATTCTCTTGCTGCAACTTTTGCATCACTGATGTCAAATGTCTTAAGTGTTCTCCCTTTCTCTTACTGAAGATTAGTATGTCATCCAGATATACTATGACAAATTTCCCTATGAAGTCTTTCAATACTTCATTCATCAATATCATAAATGTGCTCAGTGCATTTGTCAACCCAAATGGCATGACCAGCAATTCAAACAATCCTTCATTTGTCTTGAATGATGTTTTCCATTCATATCCCTCTCTCAGTCTCATTTGATGATATCCACTCTTCAAGTCTATCTTGGAAAAATAGCTTGCTACACTCAAACAATCCATCAAATCATCCATCCCCGGTAAAGGAAATATGTACCTAATGGTTATCTTGTTGATGGCTCGGGAATATGTACACATTCTCCATCCTCCATCCTTCTTTGTACTTAACACAGTTGGTATTGCACATGGGCTTAGGCTTTCCCTGACTAAACCTTTATCCAACAACTCTTGGACTTTATTTTTTACTTCCTCATTCTCTCTAGGTATCAACCTATAAGCTACTTTGTTTGGTAAACTATCTCTTGGAATAAGGTCAATATGATGGTTTATACTCCTAATGGGTGGAAATGAGTGAGGTAAATAATCCACTACTATGTTAGCAAAGTTTTCTAACAGTTCCTGGATTTCTATAGGAAAATATTCCACATAAGTATTCGTAGGGATAACTCTAGGTTTCCTCACTACAGCAAACTACATTTCTTTCTCCTTCTTCACTTCATTCAAGAGTTCCTTCCCACTCATGAGAAGTATGCTTGAAATAGCTTCCCTCTTTTGCTCTTTGTCTTCTATGGGTAACAACATATGTTTCCTACCATTCTTCTCTAGGGTATAAGTATTCTTTCTCCCATCATGAATAACTTTTATGTCAAACTGCCACGGTCTCCCCAATAAAATATGACATACATCCATAGGAATTACATCACATAATATTTCATCCCTATAACCTCCTATTTTAAATTAAACTTGGAATTGTTGACTTACCATTACTTGATGTCCTTTCTGCAACCATGATACCTTGTATGGGTTTGGATGTGCAGTTGTCTTCAACTCCAGTTTCTCCACCATCTCTGTGGATACTATATTGTCAGTGCTCCCACTATCTATGATAACCTTGCAAAATATGTCTTTCATCTTGCAAGCAGTTCTGAACGGGCTTGTTCACTGAAATGGTTCCTCCATCTCATTTTCTAGTTTAAGAAGAATCTTCCTCATCATGAGGTTCTTTCCTCCTTTTGTTGCATCTACTTCCACATGTTTATGTGCTTCAGCAATGTGTGCTTCACCTCCTCCTTCGTTCTTTCTCTCGAGACATTATCAATACTTCTTCCCTTGCTTTCCACATGTATATCATCTAACTACGCCTCCTCTGGCTCTTCCTCTTCCTCTGGAAAAAAAAATTCTTCCACCATGTTATCCTTCCTTAGAACTTCCACCTTTCTCATGGTGACTATGTTGTTTGTCAGCTTCATGCTTCCGCTTCTAGAAATTTTCTCTAGTAGTTCCCTTACCTCTCCTTGAAATTCATTCTTTGCTTCGTTGGCTTTGTTTTCTGGCCAATTTCTCTTTAGATTTCAAGGTTTCTTGATAAGAATCCTAACCGACATCATGATGATTTCCTCTTGTATTTTATATCTCACTCATTGATGTATCTGGTTGTTTTTTCATCTTAATTCTCTTTCTGTCCATCCCTGATGTTTAGTCTTTAAAATTCCTCAATGTACTCGTTCATTGATGAGCTCTTATGTCTCAAATTTTGCAATATTCCAAACAGATTGATTTGATAGTCCTTTGGGATAAAATTTTCCTTCAGTTGGCTACCATCCTATCCCAGTTTTTAATTTTATGCTTACCATTTCTTTTGCGTTCAACTTGCAGTTCATCCCACCATAGCGTTGCATGACCTTTCAGTCTTGTCACTGCATGCTTCACCATCTTGTCTTCTTCGATATCTTCATAATCGAAGTATTTTTCCATAGCACCTACCCAATCTAACAATTCTTCAACTTCTAAATTGCCTTCATACATCGATACCTCTATTCTTGCTCTAGATCCTATTTTTGAAACATCTTTTATTAAGCAATCATGTTCAACATCCTCTGCTACATTGTATTCGACCTCTTCTTCTTCACTCTCATCTTCCCTGATATCTCTAGGGTCTTGTTCTCTCCTCTGTGTTGTTTCCATGGTGTCCAGTCTCATTCGGATTCACCTCATTTCTTCTTCCATTTCTGCATTCGTTCTACGCCTTCTAGGTGACATGATTTCACTGTGTCACCTACAAACAGAAATCAAATTCTTGATACCACAAATGATATTAATTTACCTCCTTTCGTCGTTGCTTGATGTCTTCAAACAAACTCAATATTACCTATGATACCACCTTATGCAACCCCCCTACTCCCCCATACGGATGCACGACCTCTTGGTCAAGGATCTCTAATTCTTGAGTCAATGACTCTCTGGAACCTTAATGGTTCCCTTCTGTATTAAAACACGGGCCCTTTTGGCTTCTCGTTGTAGGTTTAATGACACTCGCGACCTTCCCTTTCTCCCTCCTATGAAATCTCATAGTGTTGGGTGTTAGCTTCTTTTCAGGTAAGCCCCCTCTCAATATAACCTCGGGCGATCACCATGCGACTGCGCACACCCTCAACATTTTAAAACTTGTGCAACTTCTATCCCCAAATTGCTACGGGATCATCGATCTCACGATATTGATGATACCTCTGAATAGATGGTTCATTTTTTTCCTCTCCAAACCCTACAGACCATATTTGATTCCTCTTAATCAACGGGCGAGATCTATTCGTGATTCTGGACTTCGGGGTTTTGAAGTCTCAAACCCTCGCTACTTCCATACTCCAATCCTCCGGAGTTAATGATCTGCGGCCACCTGTCTCCCTGAATCTATGGCCATGATCCCCTCCATGAATCCGACCTTCAGAAATCTCAAATATCAAGTCTTTGCCACTGCTGACTAGTTATCTTCCAAAGTGGAATATTTGTTGACACGTATCCTCCCCAATTAGCGGCTATGCTCTCGCTTTGGGACTTTGGCCTCCTCAACCAGATCAACAGTCCTGTGATTCCCTCCTCAATCAACGACTAATATCTTCTCTAGATCTTCAGACCTTTTCCTCCTTCGTTTTCTTCCAGAGTTCTAGATCTGGCGTCGCGTTTCCTCCTTCACATCGATGGCTCTCGTCGTTTCAGATTTCCAGCCTTCAGAAATCTCAAATCTCAACCTCTTGCCTTCTTGGTTCTTTTATCTAAATATGCTAATCCTTTGATGCGTGTCTCCTCCTAGATCAACGGCTATGATCCCTTCTTCGGGGTTCAGCGGTCTCAGTTCTCAACTAAAACCCCACAACGACTTTACCTGGAGCTCGCAATCTATTGTCAGGTGTCCATCTATAAATCGATGGATCACGGCCCTTTGGCTCTTCGGGCTTTGGTTGTTTCAACACTTTTACCTTTGCCTTCCTCTGGATCTTTTGTCCTGTCGACACGTGTCCTCCTGGATCCAACGGTCCAGATTCACTCCGGACCTTCAGCTCTCCGAGCTTCAGAAAAATCAAGTTTCAAACTTGCCTCCTCTCAGACTCATGGTATTTGATTGCTCAGGTCCACTCTGGAAATCCGACACTTGAAGTTTACCTTGAAAAATCTGACGCCTCATATATGTTCCTGCGATCGAACGACTGAGGTTCTACTTCAGGTTTTTGGCTCTTCGGGCTTTGGGAATCTCAATTCTCAACCTTGGTGAAGTTTTTCTCTTCTATGTGTGAGAAGCGCTAAGGATCGTGCACCTTACCCTAATCATATGGTTTTTGATATGCTACGTTGTGATCCAATGACCATTGTTGCTCATCTCTCCTGAGTTGTTGATCTCTCTGTGACTTAGAAGATTTTCTAAGTGTTCAAAGGTTTTGAGCCTTTTCTCCTCCTACGAGTCCAACTCCTGGATCTCATCCACACTTCTGGAAAGTGTTATTCGTTATGAGCTTCATCCTTAAATGGGTTTTGATTTCCCATGCACACCTTGCATTCTTGGTATTTCGATAACTCAGTTCGAAGGATTTCTCGAAAATAAATTCTTCTCACCCACCTGGCGTTACTCTATTTTTGGTTCCTTGACACTTGGTCGCTCTTTGATGCTGTGCACACCTTGCACCTAGTCTAAGTTTCCTTTTTTCTATCTGAAATTCTCTGAGTCACTCTGAGACTCAGTCGATGCACTCCTTGCATTCAAGATGCACACCTTGCACACAAGTTTCAGAAGAGAAACAATTGAAACTCATCCAGTTTTGTCACAAACCCATACAATCAACCTCTTGAACAATCATACATGAACAAAAATGAAATAAATCACACATACAGAATATAACATCCATTCATTCATACATCAAATGAACACAGTCCAAGGATTTGGAACAATTCTATATGTTCTATTCCTTCATTAAAACAAATTACATAGTATTTCTTATACTCTACTCTGTTCTATTGATCTCTCGAATCTCTATCTCATTCTTTCTACTATGTTTGTTCTATTACAATACAACAATGAAAAACTATCTAAGGACTAGCTCCACGAGCTCTCTCATCCTGTCTGCAACCTATCCTATCAAACTCTTAGCGGTTACCTACTCTGTCCTATTAAAATAACTAACATTTATTGCCAAAATAAGAGTCAACACTCAATATCTTCAATCCCTTACAGTCCTTCATGACTTTACAAACAAGTTATAGTTTTAAAATGTTGTTTACAAAATATCTCAACAACTCGATTTAATTCTGAGTTAATTTTTTATTTGAATTTCTGTCATTTGTTGAGATGTCGTTCCTTTGCCTCCATGCTTGCATTCTAACATTGAAGGTGATGCTCCTCCATCATTGGGTTTCCTCCGCCACTGGTGTGGGGCTCGCTAGTTCCATATTGGGCAAAGGGATTTTGTCCAAGTTGACGAATTTCGTAATCCATGGTAGGTCATGTTCACTTCCATGTTGTTGTTTAGGTTCTCTAAGGTTGTTTCGAGGTCGTTTGTAGGCCTGGATCGACGCTCCTAGCTTGAGTGGTGCCATGGTGGTTAAAAATGTTCTCTGCCAAACTAGTTCATTATGTAACTCCTGCAACCTCACACTTTGTTTTGTATACTTTGTTGTTCATTGTTATTCTCAATTTCATAATAACCCTTATGTTACCCTCATTCTTTCCTTATATAGTAAGTGTGTGAAACTTCTTGGAGAAGTTACCCAAGTTGTGTTTTGAATGAACCGGCACTTCCCATGTACCTACCATTTAATTCCCTTGACATCGCCAGCTGGCGTGATTAATGCGTCGTCCCGTCAATCCTTCTTGACATTCAATTTTGATAGACATTGTCAATTGGCACCTATTTGTTGTACCCTCCAATTTCATAGTTTCCTCCTTTTTGTGACTGTTGGTCCTTTCTCTGGGGTGATAACATTTCAAAGTGTGCGTGAATTTGTTTGGCCAGTGCACGTGGACGTTTCCTTGTCATCGCGCTATGTCTCCTTTCACTAGTTGTTGTCTTTTGATGTCTGGCACAACAAGCCTTTCGTTGTTGTGCTAGGAGGTCGAATATCCCTATACAACTTTAGTCGACTTCCATTGATCATTCCTCTGAGTTTTGTTCCTCTCAAGTCCTTCAACTATACATCTCCCTCATCTGTGACAGTAATCACTTCATATGGTCCCAACCAATGAATTATGATTTTTCCTGGGTGATGAAGAGATTTACTATCGTAGACCAAGACTAGGTCTCCCTCCTTGAAACGTTTCATCTTGATATGTTTATCATGCCAAGATTTTTCCCTTGCTTTTTGTACCTCTTGGTGAAACCCTGCTAAAATCCTATATCCTTCCATGATCATCAGTTGACTTATCCTTTCTTGTATTGCGCCTCACTCTGTCATGTTTGTAATTGTTGTTATGCGCAGACTAGGTACCAAA
Organism: Picea engelmannii; assembly: GCA_009831015.1. Taxonomy (NCBI): domain Eukaryota; kingdom Viridiplantae; phylum Streptophyta; class Pinopsida; order Pinales; family Pinaceae; genus Picea; species Picea engelmannii. The sequence continues at coordinate 527,735 of ML781687.1, read as the reverse complement.
TATTCTAATGGCACCATTGCTTCTTTTCCATACACCAATCTGAATGGTGTCTTCCCTGTCAATTTTTTGCATGTGGTCTTGTATGCCCATAGTATTGCTAGTATATTCAAGTCCCAATCGTCTCGATTAACATTGAAGATACTTGTCAGTGCATTTTTAAGGATCTTATTAAATGCTTCCACTCTTCCATTTGCTTGAGGGTGATATGGTTTACTCCTTTGATGATAAACTTCAAACTCCTCAGTCATAGCCTTAATAGTGTTGTTAATGAAGTGAGTGTCTTGCTCACTCATCAAAATCCTCGGGCATCCAAATCTAGTGATCACTTTCTCAAATAACAAGTGTGATGTTGTCTCTGTGATGCAATATTTTACTTGTGTTGCTTCTACCCATCTTGTTAAGTATTTTGTTGCAGTAATAATGTACCTTGCTCCTGATCTTTTTGTTGGTGGGTTAATTGGTCCCACAAATTCTATTGCCCATCTTTCAAATACCTGCAAGGTTAATTGTGGACATAAGGGCATCTCATCCCATCTATTGGGTTTACCAACCCTCTTACATACATCACATCTCTCACAGTATTATTTTGAGTCTTTGTGAACAGTCGACCACCATATTCTTGTGTGCAATACCTTATGTGCAGTAGATTTTCTTGCATAATGTCCTCCCGCTATTCCCTCATGGGATTCTGCTAAAATCCTAGGTATTTCATGTTATAGTACACATCTTCTCAAGATTATGTCTGCACCCATCTTGTATAAGTAGCATGCAATCAATTGATATTCTGCAGCCCTGACTACCAGATTTTTGTTCTGCACGATGTTGAATTCTTGTGGCTCAATCCATGTACTCAAGTATTGAATGATGTCTGAAAAATATTCATCAGCTACTTGGACTGAAAATAATTGTGGATCGGAAAAGTTGTCCTCAAGATTCGTAGGTTCCTCTCCATTAGTGATCCTTGACAGGTGATCAGGTCCTGCATTGAACTTCCCTGGTTTGAATATCACTTCGAAGTCAAATTCCTAGAACAACAATAACCATCTACAAATTATCCCCCCCAACATTGGCCTTTTGACGAGGTATTTGAGAGTTGAATGGTTTGTAAACATCTTGAAATTTTTTCCCAATAAGTAATGTATGAACTTCTGAAGAACATAGACCATAGCTATGCCTTCTCTCTCTATGTTATTGTAATTCTCCTCCGATTCTGACTGTTTTCTGCTAGCAAATGCTATAGGATGTTTCAATTCTCATGCTCTTGGCTACATCGGAATAGCTCAAAGTGTTATGGCTGATGCATCTACATGCACATGGAATTTCTTTTTCCAGTATGGGAATACTAGTATTGGTGTGGTTACCATATTCTCTTTCAGGGTGTCCAATCCTTGCTTACAGTCCTCATTCCACTGAAAATTGTTGTTTTTTCTCAGCAATTTCTCCATTGGTGCAGTGATTTGCACATAGACTTTTATAAATTTCTTCTAGTATATTTTATGTCCCAATGTTGCTCTTAACTGACATACTGATTGTTGTGGTGGTAGGTTAACAATTACTGCAATCTTGGAAGGATCTACTAGTAAGACTTGTTTGCATACTATATGGTCCAATAGTATCCCAAAGGGTGTTCCAAATATGCACTTCTTGATGTTTAACGATATCTGACACTGCATGTAGATTTATAACATCATCCTCAAGACCCCTACATGGTCTTTCAATAGACTATAGACTGTTCCAATCATCTAGATATACCTCTAGAAACTGGTGGATGAATTCTTTGAATGTTGCTATGACTACTCTACAAAATATTGTTGGTGCATTCTTCAGTCCAAATGGAATGATTGTGTATTGGTAGGATCCCCATATTGTGTAAAATGTGGTCTTCTATATGTCTTCAAGAGCTATCTTGATCTGATGGTATCCTGAGAATCCATCGGTGAATGAATAAGCTTCATGTCCTCCTATGTTATCCAATACCTCATCTGTGAAAGGAGTAGGGAATGGGTCATGTAGACATGCAGCATTCAACTTCCTTAGGTCGACACATATCCTTATCCCTCCCTACTTTTTCTTCTAAACTACCATAGGGATTACCCATTCAGATTCCTCTACTAGTTCTATGATTCCAGCCTCCGACATCCTATCAATTTCTTCTTTCACTTTTTGCTTATATATTGGATTTAATATATATGGTCTATGTTGTATCGGTCTCGGCTCAGATCTGAGAGGTATCTTCATTTCACCTAGATCGCCTGATATTCCTTTCATTTTGGTCAACATTGTTGGGAATAGGTCGTTGTACTCGCGCAGTAACTATGTTATGATTTCCACTGTTTTCTCATCCCAGTAATCTCCAATGCTGGCCATTTTGTGATTCTCAATTGTCCCAATGTTGACTTTCTTCACCTTGATTGGCATAGAAAATACTTTTGATTCCATAGGTGGACCTTCCACTTATCTTTCACCTTCAACTTTCACAATATGAATGTTTCGCAGGTCATCTTCGTCTGGTGCTTCTCCTTGTACATGGTAGCATGACAGTAGTTCTTTTATTGTATGTCTATTCTATTTTTGCTCTTATGTCATGAGTTCAAGTTCTCGTTCTTTAATGAATATGACCTCTCTGATGTGTTTAAGTGTTGAGTCTATGTTGGGGTTCTCATGCTCAAATGAGAAAGTAACTGTAAAGTTTTGTTGTAGTACTGTCTAGTTTGTAGTTCCTCTGCGCGATTCATGGTCTGTATACCAGTTTGTTGGAATCCCTTCTAATGTGTGAACAAAATGATGAGGCCATTCCTCTGGTGGTGTCATCCTCCATACCGTTCTGCACTTCTCTAAGTGTTTTGTTGGTGCCCCCTATCCTTCATATTTTTGCAGTTGGTTGCTTCTCTGTTCTGCGCCAAACATGATGTGTAGTAACCGCTTACATTGGTACCAGTCCTTGATTGTTTCTGTGTGCGCACCCCACCATCTTGCAGGTGTTTCCTTGAGTGTTATATCTAGGGATAAGAACCTCTAATTTTCTAATACTGCATATTTGTATCGTTTTAATAATGCTTCTAATTCATTCACCCCATGAAATTGGGAGGTTCCCTTATCTCCGTACCTACCCATCTTATTGTGCGATCTATTCTTGTGCATATTCTTGTGGAGACTTCGTGTAACCTCTGCTACCAATTTTCTAAGCCTGTATATGAGCTTGACACGCACGAGATGATGCTTCTCCAACTGATTATCCCATCTGCAGTTGGGTTCACATAATCTTGTTCTTGTGCAGTTTTTTTTACAACTGGTTAATTTCCTCCGTGTCTAAACAAGTAGGTTCTACAAACCTTTCCCCTTCTGATGAATCCAATGGTGCAATGATTATGTATTCCCCTGACTCAAATGTCATATTCCTCATCTTTAAGTTGATTATGGATTGATTTTCGAACGCCCAATCCAAGCCAAGAAATTTTGGATAAGGTGTTGTGCCATACACTATCTCTATTACTTCATAATCAGCTTTGTTGCAAACTCCATCCAAATCTATTGTCACCCCTTTTAGCCTTCCAATTGGTATAACTCTGTGTTGATTTGATAATTTCAGCTGAATAGGTGAATATCCTAATATGGGTTCTCCCATACATTGTCATGTCTTCTTGGGTAGCACATTTACTTCGGATCCTAAATCCAGTATAATATCTCCCATGTTGAAATCTCCAATGTTAGTGTTCAGTCTGAATTCTCTTCTTTTTCTCCTCCTTGTATGCAGATGATTAACTATTTTTTATTCTATCTTTACTTCTACCTTTGTGTTACATCTTTATATCATATTTTGTAATACTTTCAGAGATGATGGATCATTTAGTAATTTAACACAGGTATGCAAAAACCCCTTAATCATACTTATTTTTCCTAGGGGTTGTGCTTCTTTGGTATGATCCAGCAGTGGAGGCATCTTGTACGTTGATAATTCCTTATTATGTTGCGCAGTTGATGTCGATGCAATGTTTGGATTAAATAATTCTTGTCTAGCATGCTTGAATATCTCTCGTTCTGTGCATCAAACTACTTCTTCAATTCGGCATTATTTTTCACCCATTGGTGTTGTGTTAGATCGTGTCTTACTGCATCGTTTCCTGTCTTAGCTCCTCCCTGTGTAACTATGTTGATGTTTCTTCCTTCATCCCTTACTTCTGTCAAAATCCATTGAACATTTAGATTTTTCTTATTTCTCTTTTTCTGAATCTTCCCCAATAGTGTAGGGCATTCTTCTGTGTCACGATTTGATGCACGACAATACATACATGTCACGGGTGGAAGTGGGCATTCTCTTGCATAGTGTCCTAGTTGTTGAAATTTGTGGCATACCATTGGTAATCTGCCTCTTCCAAAGCCTCCTCTTCCTCTTCCTCCACATTTGTAACCATCTCAATCTTCTTGTGGTGCATTATACTGGGGAATCTAGTTATATTGCATAGGATTATAATGTGTCTATGTGGTATTGTATTGTGGATGTGCAGTGTTATATTGTTGTTTCACAGTGTTATACTTTTGTTGCACAGTGTTATACGGGGCTGGTACTTGGTTAAACTGTGGTGAATATTTCTTGGTCATCATTTCTGCTTGCACCCTGTAAGAATCTAATGTTCTTTCCCTCATCAGGTCCATGGTCCTGCAATATTTGTCATCATGACCTACTGACTTGAAAAAGTTGCAATATAAAATCTTAGGTATTGTCTAATACTTCTGCATCATTGGGCAGTGATATGGATCATGCCCCTATTTGTTACAGATCTCACGCCATAATCCTCTTATTGGCAACGGTTTTGGCATTCCTGATGACATGTACTGCGAGAATGTTGGACATTTTTTATTATGGCGTCCTTATGTCATACATGTGGTACACCAAATGGCTTCTCTTTTGACCTTACCTTTGTTCTGGTTGAGCTGGAATGTTAAGTTCTTCAGATCCTCCTTCAGCTCCTCTATAACTGGATCTCTCTTCTGATATTGGTTTTATTCCAATTGTAGGTATGTCTATAGAGCCTCTGCATGTTTCTGGAACTTCTGTTGTCACAAAGGGTATTTCAAGTGTGGTGGCAGTGAATTGACGAATAGATGCCTATGTTGCATATATGTCATGACATACTTTAGCTTTCCCTTCAATTGTTTGAATCTCTGGTCAATTTCCCATACAGATTCTCTTGTTTTTTGTCTAATCTCTATCATCTCATTCATGTATTGTTCCTCTGAACAAGGCTTCTGGAATTCATTTATCAATAGATTTTTGATATCTCCAATCATTTTGGTTTTTCCTGGCGAACTGTTTGCAGCTAAACTCATGTACCAATCCAGTGTGTGATCTCTTAGTGTGATATCTAACTGCATAAGTTTAGTGTCCTCATATGTGATATGTTTCACTTCCCAGATCTATTCACAAATAAACAAGTGCTTCTCGGGGTCCTTCGATGCCTCTCCTTTGAATTTTGGTAATCTAATGGTGGGATCATGTCCTGCCATTGTGAATGATGAACTACTACCTCTGCACAGTGCATATACTTGATAATGCTTCCTGAACCGGCTCCCCCAGTTGTTGTTCCTTATGTAGATGTACTTCATGTTGTCTTCCTTCTCCCGAAATTCGGTTGTCTAAATGGTGGTGTTCTTCTTGGTGTATTAGTCGCACATGGTTTTATGGGTTCCACATTGACACTGATATGGATAGGATTGTTTCCTTCTATTCCCTCTCTTGTACCTCTCATATGTCATGTGCAGGATTTCCTCAATCTGCTCCACAGTCCGGAGATCCTCTACCTCTTCTTCATCATTTGCCAAGCCCTCCCTCGTGTCTACGACTCTCTTATTTGTGTTCACCTTATATTGGTAGGGTACTCCATTGTGAATTCTTCCATCTATTGCCATGATCCTCTTGATCTGGTCTTTGTCCATCATGATTGGGTCCAAGGCCTCCTCCTTCTTACCTTTATCCATTTCTCCTTCTCCTGTTAGTGCTTCCCCCCTTCCCCCATGCATGCAGGGAAGTTTAGTTGTCTGACACCATTGTCATTACACCTTTGTTATATAGTAATATCTTGATAGAAGTATATAACGATCTGATGTACCTACCTCGAGGTCCCTTCAAGAACTCTTGTTCTTTCGCACTATAAGACTTCGTTGTATCTACTGCAAATTATGTGATAAATCCTACCACATTGTTGTCTAACCAGAAATCTATTGCACACATAAACTTATTATCAACTCGTTGTAACTGTGAGATATCTATAGGATTCCACTCTAGTTGTCTGATCTGATTTGTAGGATGGTTGTCTTTCAACCTTTTTATCCACTCCTGCAATACATGCGAGAAATCACAGAAAAATAATTCATGAAAGTTGTTGAATACGTACTTGTCCATATATTTGTGTGGTGTCAACTTCGGGTTTCTGTTATCCTTCTGCACAAACTCCAACTCCTTTGTTTTCAACCAGCTCTCTATCATTGCCTTCGTTGTATTCCATGGTCTCAACGTCCCCTTTTAAATGCTCCTTCTCTCATTGTTTTGTCATCTGGTATGGCATTCTTTTGACTTGTCTTCATCAGGTCTCATTCACTCAATCCCATCTTGTTCCAATCAACCGGAAATAGAACCATTTGTTGGTTTTTGTCTTTTTCTACTTAGGATTATTTATAGGTTATTCAGATCCTACCTTACTATCATAGATTGACCCTGGTTCATATTTGATAAGCTCCCAACAAAATCCTTCTAAAACTATCGGCCCCTTTGGTAGACCATAAGGTAATGCAACACACAGAGTGTACTGCGTAGCCTCACCCAAGATAGCTCTATGGGTGGCTGCAATACTCAAGTGTTTGCAACCTGGGAATGAGTGGAGATATATGGCTATATCTCATAATCTTTATGGTTCTAGTCTAACATCTGATTATAGCAATCATTTTATTCATGCATGTGAAATACCAGATCTAAATAGTTAATTCATTTGTCTAACATTCACCACTTAATTGCAATAAAGACGCATGCATTCATTCACATAACATAGATGTTGTCGTGGTTCACTCCCCCTGGGATATGTCCACAAAAATCTGGCTTTCAGGCTCTTTATTATGGTTCAGTAATATGTCACGTCGTGCATGTTTACAATCTTGGGTCTTCCACCCTCATCAGATTTCTCGATCCCTGTGAGGCTGACTAGATCACACCAGGCTCCTCAGCCTGCGATCTAACTCTCATGATCGAGTCGCTTACTCCTCTCTAGCTCACCAACTTATTGACTAGTATAGTTCTTACAATGCTCTACCATCCATTATGTGCTCTCGTTCTCTTTGTTCCCTCGTCGGTTCCCTCTTCCTCTAAGTACTACCTATTTATATTCTTGTCTCATCAGCCATTACAATATATTACAAAAACCCTGAACCTAGCGTCGTTAGGTATTTCTTGCATGCGCGCCTCGCCTGCTTTCCTCACACGTGTTGCTCTTCCTTCCAGCTGTCCTTTTCTCCTTTCATGCTTCTCTTCCCAAAAATAGCCTTTTCTCCTGACTAGGTCTGCATCCAACAAGAGGTAACATGGTGCTCTCTATATTTTTCAGTGGCGAGCCTTCTAGTAGCCATATTTTGGTTTTCCATGTTCCATTCCATACTGGAATATTTCTCTAGGGATTTAGGTTTGAAGAGACGCACCTCATGTTGAATGCTCTCCTTTAAAGTTCCCATAAAAAAATCTAACAAATTGTCCTCACGAATTATCTTTACCCTGAGACTGAGCTTTTGGAATTGTTGAATGTGCTCTGTAATTGGACCTTTTGATGCAGATTTATCAATTGGCTAAATAATGTATTGCTCTTAATATCCCCATAATATGATATAAATTCATCTATAAAATTGGACCAAGAGATAATAGAATTCTCTTTTCTTTCACAAATCCATTAATACCACACAAATTGATCATTTTCTAAATGCAAGGATGCAACACGTACCTTTTGTAATATTGGTGTTTGTTGTAGATCAAATCATTGCTCCATCTAGAATATCCATGTTATAGGATATTTACCATCAAACATCCTCATATCGATCTTTGGAATGAAGTGGTTTCTTGGTGTTGACATGAAGCCTTGATGATGTGGATATTGGAGTAATGAATCATCCTAAATTTGATATTCAGTTTGTGTGCTCTCCAAATGTGATGAAATTCTCCCCATATGTGATCGAATCTCAACATCATTGTTCTCCTTATTTTCATGATTTTCTTGGACTCCATATCCCTATTAGGGATCCTTTGAAAGAGAATGGTTTCTAGGGTCTTCATGGATTTTTTAATTTCTTCCTTATTTTCATTGATGGAGTTATGCATTTCATTCATCTTCTTTTCCATTTGATACCTAGTTTAATCTATCTTATTTTCCATATGTGCATTATTTTCATTCATCTCCTTTTTCATATTCTTTTCCATATTTCTTTCCATCTCTTCTCCTTCCTATTTTCATTCATCTTATTTTTCATTTAATTTTCAATTTCCCTTTTTGTGGATTCCTAATAACATTATAAATCCACTAGTTTGAACATACTACCATTCATTTCATCAACTTGGTTCTTTAATTGGGTTAGCCTGTTTTCAAAGTCTTTGTTTTCTTCGAAAGTCATGTTTTTGTTTTTATGAGCACCAATATTATTTTTTGTAGAATCTTTTTTCATGTGAGAAAATAATAGTTCTCCTCTTTTTCCTCTTTATCACAAGTTTTGAATCGCCAAAAATGGATCTTCCAATAAAAAGTTATGCCAATTGTAAGTTGCATACATTTCAAACCCTTAATTTGGAGTATGTTGGGATGGTTGACCTTTGTCCCAATATATATTTGAACTTTTAACCCTTCTGAGTCTGAAATTTCGACCTGTAGTACTCTTAAATGAATTCTTAAACTCTTGAAAATTTTAGATATTGAACCTTCATTGATAAAAATCTATAGAAAAAATACCAAAATGTCTTGTTTAAGACTAATTTCAGTATTAGTAAACAACCCCAACTTGCACGAGATATATATCACAAATTATAATGATTAAAAATATGGAAATTTTGTCAAATGTAATTCACTATTTCTTTTTAGGATTATGAAAACTTCAAAGTCAGAAACTTCACAGCCAAAAAAAAAAAAAAAAAGTTATAGCGAAAATTCCAAGTTGGCTCTTTTAAAACTAATTTCAAGATTAGTCACAAGCCTTGTCTTAAATGGACTATATGTAAAAAATTACAGAAACCCATAATATTAAATTTGGAACACATGTATTGGTGATGTCTCCTCGGTCTCCATGAAATATCATTGTTTGAAGCCTCCGAGAAAAAAAGTTATAGCAAAAATCCCAAGATGACTTGTTTAAAATTGAATTTAGGATGAGTCAAAAACCCTATCTAACGACCTAGAACCTAAAAAACTTTCCACATGTACCTTGATATGTCTTCTAAATAAACTCCAAATTTCACTATCTAAAGTGGCCCAAAAAAAACGTTATGGTGGAAATTCAAAGATAACTTGCTTGAAGGAGCAAAATCCTAGGATCGATGTTCTAATACCAAATGTTATGATCCAACGCCTTAAAAATGATAAGAAGACAATGAATATAGTCCAATTCAAAGGGGAAACCTCCTTTTAAAATATATTCAGTGTGAAAGATTACATGTGATCCTCCTAAGACTAGGTATCCTTAGTATATATATAGGAGACAAAGGGTACAATGAAAGGTTCTATCCAACCTACTAATATAACACTAGAAATGTAATAACTCAATATATATGGACTTATAAGGGGTTTTATGTTTAACATGGGGCTTTGTCTAGGGATTAACATACCATGATACCATAATAAAGGAATAGTGATGGGGCTTTGGGGGTTCACCTTGCAAATAATTCCAAGCCATCCTTGTTAAAAATTGTTTTGTTGATAATTGAATTTACAAATGTCCCACTTGTTTTTCCTTCTTTCCCACATCATTAAATTTGAAAATTGGTTCGTTGAAGTGTCTCCTCCCATTAGATATTGATCTTGGGTTAGTAATTGAGAGATTCCTCTTAAAAATAAATTCATGGGACAAGAAAGTACATCAATTGGAAAATTGTGGATTATTCCATAACTACAGGGGGAGAGGAGAAAATTGTGTATTGAGGAATGGGGGAAAAGACATTGGAATGCAGAGAGGAGAGTACATTGAGTGATGGGATGCAGGATAATGTATTTGATGCCTCATTGGGTGCACAGGAAATATCGAAGGAGTTCCCTAAGGGACTATGAGGGTCTTGAGAGCCAGGGAGGAGATTCCTTGTGAGAATTAATCCCTGGAAGAGTTTTCCAGTTTCCCATAATTGTAAAGAGTGGCCTAAATTAATCCTCACGATATCATGGTTTGACTAGGGGGTGGAAATTTGTAGATATGCCTGGTTCAATTGAGCCTATGGTTGGGTGGAAAATCACTCACCCTTAGTCGTTTTGCATGACAACTTATCTTCAGTTAATTCTCTCTAAATTTTGTATGCAGTCAATTTTAATTGGGAAATGAGGAATGCATGGGATAAGATGTGTCATTATCATGAAATGAATATATGGATTGAGTAACTTTCTTACACAATTAAAATCATGTCTTCAAGCATGGAATTGCCATCTTGTTTGCATTGATATGTTATCCCTTCTTTCTATTTATAAAACCATGAAAGTAAAATATGTCGTGGAATTAGGAATGAATTATTAAGTGGAGGAAATTTATCTTTCAAAGTTATGTTATAGTGCTTAATTCATGTAATCCTTAAGGGTGAAAACGTGGGGGTTTCACTAGCTAGATGTAGTGTGAATGATACAGCTCTATGTTGGAGAAATTTCTATTTTTGGCACACTAGTTCAGTGGGAGTTAATTGACTAGTTCTATTTTATACTGTCTAATCTTAGACCATCATTATTATGCATGCATTCCTAACTATAGGATGCCAATTCCTATATGAGTGAACATCACTCACTCATTGATAAGATAATAATATGCATTGATTATCATTCTCCATTGTGTATCTATCTTCCTTTTCTTGATAAGATTTGTTTATGTATGCTTTAGATAGATCTCCTGTGCAGGTTTCCATGAAACACTGACATGGTATCAGATCTATGTTGCTTGGAGCAGGCCAGACAAGCCAAAGAATAAGGAAAATCAGAGTTTCAACGAGCTAAATCTGTGGTCGTACCTTTCAGCAGTTATTTCTCCAAAAGTATTAATGTTTTGAGGAAACGGCCCTCATTTGAAGTAAATTGACCCATTATACAAGTGGGTTTTCAACCGTTTGGCGAGATTCCTCACCTTTTGCTTAGAAAGTAAGCCACAAGATAGTCTCCTGAAAATGATACGAATACGTGGTCGTACCTTTCTATAGTGATTGCTCCCAAAATATTAATTTTTTGAGGAAACATCTTGCATGAGAAGTAAATCGACCCATTATGCAAGTGGGTTTTCAATCGTTTGGCGAGATTCCTCATTGTTTTCTCATAAAGTAAGTCGAAAGATTGTCTCCTGAAATTGATACGAATTTTCACTTAAAGTGCCCTTTCTGTTGTGATTTCTTAATTTTTCACTTGCAGATTGAGAGTAAATTTTTAGGGGTTCTTAGAAATAGTGGGAGAGATGTATAGGACAACTATAATACAGTCAAACTTGGTGGTAATACTCACACCATACAATTATTTTGATTGGAATCCCAAGGCAGAATTCCAACTCAGAAGGAAAGGATTGTATATTTGATGATGGCGATAGAAACAGAACCTACATCAGCAATTGAGAAGATGAGATGGGAGAACTGTCAGGATGAGGCCACAGGACTACTTCCTGAGTTAATCTCCATTGATTTATGGTTTCATGTTGTTGCATGTAAGACTCCAAATGAGATCTGGACCACCCTGGAAGGACTCTTTGGAAAGCAGGATGAGATGCGAGGTCATATGCTTGAAGTAGAGTTGAATACCTTAGACCCTAAAAGTTTTGATAATATACATGATTTATTTACTAAATTTAAATCTTTGATTTTGAGCTTGGGTGAATGTGGTATTGACAAGTCTACACAAGAGAAACAACTTATTCTAACAATATTGGCCAAGCTAGGACCAGAATACGTTGTATATGTCTCCAATTTCCATTCTGGCAGATGTCTTTTAGGAACAAAATGGAAAATGCCTACGTTGGCTCAGTTCATTGAGTCTCTTACACAAAAGCAAACAAAACTCATACAGATGGGCCTCATGAAAGATCCCAAGGCACATGCACTCACCATGCATGATGGAAAAGGGTCATCCAAACAAAACGGGAAGGAGGGATATTCCAAACCCTTTAATGATTCTTCAGGTTCCAAAGACTCTTCAGATTCCAAGAAGAAGAAGAAGAAGGGAAAGCAATGCACTTACTGCAATAAACCGAATCATGAAGAATCCACATGCATGAAGAAACAGATTGATCTTATGTCACAGGCACTTCAGGAGAACAACCTTGGAAACTTCATTCTAGAGGGAGTCAAGAAGCAGAAGGAAGAAGATATTGCTCCTAAGAAAGGTAATCATCATGATCTGGTTGCAATTCATTCCTCATATGATTCATGGATTATAGATTCGGGTGCATCCCATCATATGGCAGCGAAAGAGGAAGTTTTATCTTCTTTCAGTCCACTCTCAAGACCCCCTATTCTCATGGGGGATGATACTCCATTAGCAGTAGTAGGAGAAGGGAGAGTGGAACTCTACAATGGCAGTTTTGAGAATGTTTTACATGTTCCAAAGATTTCTATGAATCTTCTCTCATTTTATCAGATCACTCAGAAAGGTAAAAAGGTTGAATTTACATCAAATTCAGTTTTAGTAATTGACATGCATGGCAATTCCATCATTGCAATTGGTGAGGTGGATCACAAATCAAGGTTGTATAAATTCACTAAGTTTTCTGACGATGACTCATATTTTCTACTTACACATAAGGAGAGTACTTTGCATGCACCTCCAGTGCAACATGCATATACTTTTGTTCTTCCATCAGTTTCAGACATCAGAGATGATTCCATACACTCAGATTTTGTACATGGAAATAAGCAGGTAGTACAGTCATATAAGAAGCCAGCATCAAAGCTTGGAAAGATTCCCAAGAATTCACATACCACACTTCAGGAAACATGCAACCTTGCAGGTAATCCATTGGATTCAAGGATGACTCGATCTCAGCATGAGGATCCTTCTTATGTACTTTTAKCTTTGGAACCTGTGATGCCCATGCATTGTTATATAGTTCAATATACTGATCCACAAAACTACAATAGGGTTGTGGGAAATCCATTATGGAAAGCAACCATGCAGAAGGAGTATGAATCACTCCTACAGAACCAGACTTGGAATCTGGTTCCACTTCCACCAAAGAAATATTTTCAGGTGCATATGGGTCCACGGGATCAAGAGGTACAAGACCCGACAGGTTGCCAAAGGACTTCATCAGATCCATAAAGATTTCTACATATTCATGAATACTTTCAGTGAGCCAAAGTTTCAGACTTTGTGGGATCGTCTTGCAGTGAAGAACACAGTTGCATAGCAGCTGTTATTTTATTCTTTTGATACATTATCTTTTGAGGGGGGGGGGTTCCCACGTGGTTTTACCTCTTTCCTTGTTTTTATTCAGTGTTCATTAGTTTCATTGTACTTGAGTACCTAAAATGGCCTAGTAGACGGGACTTTTTTTTAACTCCATAGTGATGTTCAGGGGGGGTGTCGGAGAAATTTATATTTTCGGCACACTATTTCAGTGGGAGTTAACTGACTAGTTCTATTTTAGACTTTAACACTAGTTCAGTGGGAGTTAACTGACTAGTTCTATTTTAAACTTTCTAATCTTAGACCAGCATTATTATGCATGCATTCCTAATTATAGGATGTCATTGCCTATATGAGTGAAGATCACTCACTCATTGATAAGATAATAATATGCATTGATTCTCATTCTTCATTGTGTATCTCTCTTCCTTGTCTTGATAAGATTTGTTTGTGTATGCTTTAGCTAGATCTCTTGTGCAGGTTTCCATGAAACACTGACACTATATAGTGAATTAGTTGGATTGATAATGTTCAGTTTGTGTAAGAACTATTATTTTGTATATTATGATTTGTTCCATTAAGTAGGAAATTGTAAGTTGCATCCAAGACAAGGCTTGGTTCTTATATGTCTGAGAGAATTATTATTAGTGCAATTGGTTGTGAAAATGTCCCTCTCCCTGTAGTCTCTATATAACCAAAGAAATTCTTGTAGTTTGATATTATATCATGGAGACAGATGGTATTCTTAAATAGTAGGGATAATTTACTTGCCATAGTAAATTGCATAAAATATAGAAGCTTACCCTCATGACCCTCAATTATGAATGTTATGTGATTTGGAACCGTTACTAACAATTTGAGTAACTTAATGGTTGCTAAATAGGATGTTAGTTATGCATGTATGTGAACCCTTGATATAGGGAATTTTTACACCTTCCATAGTAACTCTGATATACCTTATTGTATGAAATCGTATATGAGTGTTCTTGATGGTACAATTACCTAATTTTACACACACACGCCCTCTAAAAAACTGTTGAGTGTCAAGTGTTGTATTGGATAAGGGTTACAATTGTATTAACCTTGGAATACTTTTAGATGGGAAATATTTTGGAAACCCATCAAGGGTTGAGTCTCAAGATTTAGATATGCATTTGTTTTAAAGAATTTAAGCCTCTTAAGTTGGAAGGAAAACTTTAAGAGTAAATCGAACGTAAATGTGACTGGAAAGCTTCCTTGGGTCTTTGAACCCTTGGAAACCTAGGCCAGCTAATGAAGGGTACTCACCTATGCTTATAGGTTTGAATTCTTGGCATTATAGCCACCCTCTTTTAGCACAAATTCCTTAGAAAGAGTTTAGATTTTTACTCCCAAGGTTGGGTATCCATGAAGATGAAGGCTTATATCATATTACCTACTTCATAGATGTTAGGATATGGATTCAAGAGGGTATCATAACCCTAGCAACACTACAAAAAATTAGAAAAAATTGAAGTAAAAACTTGGTGATTTAAGTGTATTGAATGAAATTATTTTTCAGGTGATACAAGGCGTATCACATGAAAATATTTTCCATGTAATACAATGTGTATCGCATGAAAATAATTTTCATGCGATACATCCAATATCGCACGAAAATTAATTTCATGTGATATAGTGGAGGCCACAAGGGGTTAAGGGATACATGGTGGAGAACGGTTTCATATCGTGGTCGAGAAAATTCTTGCGGTTGTGATGTATAATTCCATAGAAATGTTTGGTGTGATACATCACACAAATGAAAGTTTCTGGTGTACGATACGGTTAAATCAACAAATTTGAAGGCTTTTCGTGGCGAAGGAAAGTTTTCGTGATCACAATGTATCACACCACAATATATTTTTGGGTGCGATATGTCACCAACCCAAAACTTTTTATGGATGTGATAGAAGATAAGGGAAAGGAAGGAATGGAAAGGAGAGTTGACAACTCGAGAAAAGGTTTTGAAAGGTGTGCAATATCACAAGAAAACAATATTCTTGTGATATGTTGTAAGAACCAAACTTTCCAACAATGTGACAAAGGGACGTGATGTAACATGTTGCAAGGAAGAAAAGTTTCTAGGATGTGACACGACATAAATGAAAAAAAAAAATAGGCACGAGAAGAAAGTTAATGGGATACAAAACGATGCAAAGATAAAAATTACGAGATGTGATATGATTTTTTTACCTGTGCAACAAGGAGTGTGAGAGAGAGCATTTCACCTGAGAGAAAATATTTTCAAGTTAAATATGTCACATGAAATTATTTTTATGGCATGATAAGAAAGTTTTGGAGTTGCAATACATTGCACAAACAAAATTTTCAAAGGCGCGGTAAGAAATTTTTGGAGTTGTGATACATTGCACGAACAAAAATTTCAAAAGCATGATAAGAAATTTTTGTGAGTGCAATACAACGCAAGGAACTTTTTCCATGATGTGATAGTCCAAAGAGAGAAAAATTGCCTCAGTAAATGAGTATCCTAGGGGTTTTTTTATACGATGCTAACATGTCCCTTATATGGAAGATAATGTGGTAGGAAAGAGAAGGTGCCTAAGAAACTATAGAAGGCCATAACTTCCTACCTCGAGTTATGAATTGAGGAGGACTACAGTTGTTGGAAATCTCTCGACGAGTAGAATGCATCCATAAATTTGAAAGTGCCCTTATATCCATATTAAGAAACATAATTAAGAGGAAAAACCGCGATACCCCACCTCCTTAATGATACTTAGGGGGTTGGGTATGTGACACTTTAGTGCTCTTCAGTGTCCACTAAATTCATTGCACCTATATCACACTTCCACTACACACTCTAATAACAAAAGTGGTTTTATTTCTCTAAATATTTTTATAAATATTCATTGGTTCAACTCTTTTCCAATCACTCTTATGCTTTCACATAGAGATGGCTCACCCATCCCATGAGTCACACATCACCTCATTAGATCCTTGTACTCTTTTGCAGCAAGCTCTACTGTCATCAGTACTCTCCTTCATTCGTGACTAAGGATTCATCCTTATCTTCCTGTGCATGTTGATTCCACTCTTCATTAATTGTCTTTCTCCATTCTTGTTCTTGTTTTGGGTTGTTTAGTTGCACCTATTAATCACTTGCACTAGTCATGACCTTCACAACTCTTTTTGTCCATGTTGCACTTTGGAAAATTGACGAAAAAATGGACAGTGGCCCTCAATGGAACTTGTGTAGGCTTTCTCACTTCCTACATACAATTTAAATTTCATCTCATTCTGAGTTAACTTTCTCTTGTTATGGCCAAAATAATTTTTTTTCTCGGCTTTTTTTCTTTTTAACATCATCCATGTTGCTCCTTTTCTTTTTTCCTCTCTTCTCTTCTCTTCTTCTCCCTTCTCTTTTTACTATTATTCTCTTCTTCTTCTTTTTCCTTTTTTCTTTCTATTTTTCTCTCCTCTTCATCGCACCACACCATATTTATTTTTCTCATGACATGGACTGTAACGCATCTAACAAGATTTTCCATCATGTGACATTTCATGCCATAAAATTTTATGGTGTGACATATCACACCTTGGAATATTTTATTCCTCGCGACAAGGATGTATCTTTGTCTTTACTGCATTGTGAGAAAATTTATCTTCTCGTGATGTATCACAAGAAAGTTTTCTTTCTTGCGATACATCTCAGTTCTTGAATATTTCTCTGTTGCGTCAAATTTATTTCTTCCTTCCTTTCTTCATATTTCCTTCTTCTTTTCTTCTCCTTTCACCTTTATCTATCACATTGCCGAAAATATTCATTTTAACAATGTATCTCACCGATTATTTTTTGTGGTACGATACACGGTGCCTTCTGAAAAATTATGTTGATGTGACATGGTTTTCTTCTCCTTTATTGCAACACGTGAAAAATTATCTTCCTATGGTGTACTGCACAAATTTTATCTTTATGCAATACACTACATCGCGTGAAGTTTTATCTTCATGCAATAAGTAAAATTTATTCAAAAACTTCTAAGTCTCAAAATTTTCCTTTGCCTTCTCCTTTGTCGCAATACTGCTTCCTTTATTTTTCATAGCTTTGGAAACTTTCATATTTTGTGGTGTACGCACCAAATCTGTTTTGGTGTGATACATCGCACTGCAACAAAACTTTTTTTCGCGCAATATGTCATATTTCTTAAAAAAAATCAAAAAAAAAAAATTAAGTCACATCTTCTTTCCGAGTAGAGATAACATTGTGTCCCGTGAAAAGTATTTTCATGTGATACACACCATATCACACAAAAAATAACTTCATGTGAAACATTGTAATTTATTCAAAAATCTAAATCTTACATCCCTTCTCACAAGAAGGAAAATTTGTTCTCTTGTAGTGTGTTGCATCAAACTTTTATTTGGTGAGATACATTGCATCGCAACAAAACTGGTTCCGTGCAATACACAAAATTCTTCAACTTTTTCAAAAAAATCCCCAAGTCTTAGCTTGTCTTCCTAGGCAATAATAGTGTATCGCGTGAATTTTTTTCATGCAATACACATTGTATCACACAAAAAATATTTATGTGTGATATGCTCAAAATATTCAACACTTGGTCATTTTTTTGGAAATTCATATTCCCATTGCTAAATTATAAATAAGAAAATTTATAGTGGGTTGAAACTTCTAGTAATCCTTCTTACATTCGTTGACCTCCTAAGAAAATTCTAGATAAGGAACATTCTAGTAGGCGGAACCTTCTAGTAATTCTTCTTACATTCATTTTGTTCACACTATTACATAGGCCTTATTTATTAAAAATGGCCTACATACATATAAATACATAGTCATATATCTATTATTATTCCCATTGGGTACCTCCCTAGGTACCCCATATAACCCCCCTAGGTATACTACAGTCCTCAGTACACATCACCATATAAGTGTACATATATATTGATTTCAAAAATTAACATCTCTTGCAACAATTCCAACCAAAAATCTATCTTTCCCCTCAACCTGCAAAACCAAGGAAGTGTACCCCCTTCTCTACTCTGCAATCCTTCAAGATGTACCACTTCCCTTCCAGAGCTCTTGTACAGACCAACCAAGTCTTAGAGTTGTGATTCTAGGAACTTTAGCTACAACAACTTTCACAATTTGTTGAGTCTCACAACAATTCCAAATAGCAATCTCTCATTACCCTCAATCTGCACAACCCAAGGAATGGGATTTTCTTCTTTGTGTCACAATACCTTAGAGAATACAGATCCCCTCCAGGGCTCCAATACAGACTGGACATGAATTCTTAGAGTTGTGGCTACAGGAACTCCAATTGCTATACTTTCATGGTTTATTAACTCCTATAGCAATTCCGACCAACAATCTCTCATTCCCCTTTGTTAGGAAATAGACATCCACACTAAACCTGGTAGGAAAGAGAAGACAAATCTAAACAAGAAAATAAATGACAAATGAAATACAGAAATATTTTACCCTGGAAACCCAAACGGGAAAACCAACATTCCTTGACGTATTTATCCTTGTTGTCTTATTCATTTATAATAAAGAGTTACATGACTAACCTTGGTTTACACCTAATACACAATCGTCATCATACTCTCTTGATTTACACAAGAACAACTATGTGGCAATATGGCTTACATCTACATGTCCAGCAACCTTATGCTAAAGATTAGCAGGAACATCCAAAGGTTGATCAGCTCAATGTGATCACAACGTGCTTTATTTATAGACTTTATAATATGAAAAACCCTAAATCATGGCACCCAAAAATTGTTACAGATCCACGAAGATGATGGTTGCAAATCCTGCAAATATCTGGATTTCATTACAATTGACTTCAATTGGATTACCAATCAACCTATAGTCGATCTTTAGTGGGTTTCCACTTGACCTCTTGTCGGCCACTTCAAATTTGACTTGCCCATCAATTGCTTTTAATTCTGACTTCTCGGTCGATCAATTTGACCTCGACCTAACCATCGACTCGACTTAATTCATTGGTCGATCATTCACCCACTCGATCTGCCTCGACTAGTCAGTTGGATGATTGTTCTATCACTGCAAAGAATATAACAAGCCAACATTATCCCATTTGTTGTCTTATTTGTTGATACAGAAGAACATGAACATCTACTCACTGACGCAGGGCAGCAATTTTGATTGTCTCTCTACACCAAGAGAACTTTGCAACACTCATAGACTTGATCAAAGAGTCTTCTATGTTTTCCAATGTGTCTACTTTATCCAGCAACACCTTGTTTCTTTCCACCATGTCTCTCATGAAATTGTATTATAAATAAATGTGCTTTGTCCTAGAATGGTACGTTGGGTTCTTTGCCAGAAATATTTCACTTTGACTGTCACAGTTTATCTTCATAGCTCTCTGATCAAACCCAATTCTTGAACATAGTCCCTGCGTCCATATTGATTCTTCTCTTACATGAGCGGTTTCCATGTATTCATATTTTGTTGTCGACAATGCTACAATTGTATGTCACTTACTCATCCAACTAATTTTCCACCGAACATCTTGAACATATATCCAGTGGTGAACCTTCGTCGATCCAAATCTCTATCCCAATCGACATTGATAAAGTCGTGTACAATTACTTCATTGTTAGATCAAGATTTCCTTGGTAGCATATAGCATAATTTTTTGTGCCACACAAATACCTGAACACTCTCTTGACAGTTATCTAATACTCTTTCACAGGTGTCGACATGTACTTGCTCAATACTCCCACTRCATGAGAAATGTATGGACAAGTGTAGACCATTGTATACATCATACTACCAACAACACTTGCATAGGGAAAATGTTCCATGTCCTCTATTTCTTCATGTGCCTTTGGACATTGTTCATCAGTTAGTCTTGCTCCCACGGGAATTKTCACCTTGAGAGGTTTGTAATACTGCATGTTTAAACACTTCAAAACTATTTCAATGTACTTCCTCTGGTTCAACCAGATATTTCTAATTACTCGATCTCTCTTGATCTTCATTCCCATAATTAATTTCGTTGCACCAAGATCCTTCATGTTGAACTTCGAAGATAGTTACTTCTTCACCTATTTTATTTCATCTGTGTTGTTTCTGACTCGCAACATGTCATCGACATACAATGCTACATATATGAAATGGGCACCTTCTTCCTTGGAATATACACAATGATGAACCTTAATTCTCACGAATCCCAAACTAAGGATGTATGAGTCAAACTTTTGGTACCACACTCTTGATGATTTCTTTAAACCATAAAGGGTTATTTTCAACTTGCACATTAGCTCTTTCTTTCCCTTTATTCTAAATCCTTCAAGTTGTTTCATTTATATTTCTTCTTCCATGTCCCCATGTAGGAACAATGAATTTACATCCATTTTCTCTATCTCAAGATCAAATGCTACAGCCAGAGACATTAGTACTCTAATGGAAGTTAATTTTTCAATAGGGGAAAAAATATCACCAAATTCAACTCCTTTGACTTGGGAATATCCTTTAGCTATTAGTCGAGCTTTGAATTTCTTGACTTGACCTACTACATTCATATTTTTATTGAATACCCACTTGATACAAATGGATTTTCTTTTGTTATGTCATTCTACCAAATCCCATGTCTCATTATTGTGCAAGGATTCCATTTCTTCAACCATGGCATCCTTTCATAGTTTACCCTCTATTGAGTTGACTGTCTCGTTGACCGACTTGGGCTCCTCATCAATGGTAGTTAATACAAATGCAGAATGAAAATTGGGTGAACTATACCTTTCAACTGGTTTTCTTACTCGTTCATACCTCCTTACAACCTAAGTCGGTTGTTCCACTTCTTCATTTGATCCAGTAGACTCATTTGAATCATCTTCTTCGTTCCTCAACTCAAACCTCACCTTATCTAGATATTTCTCTGTTTGAACTCTTTCAGACTTGGAAGTTCCATAGACTTCCCTAAATACCACATCTCGATTGTACATTGTTTTCTTTGATGAGGGATCCCAGAGCTTATATCCTTTCATTCCATCCTTGTACCCAATGAAAATACACTTAACTGCCTTCTTGTCTAAATTGTTCCTCTTTTCCTTGGGAACATACACAAATGCATCACATCCAAATACTTCAATATGTGAAAGAGAAGTCTTCTTACCAAACCATACCTCATGTGGATTCGAGTCTACTAGCATTGATGAAGGAGACCTATTTACCAAATACTGTGTCGTGTTGACTACCTCTACCTAGAATTATTATGCGAGCTTTGCACCATTGAGCATGATCCTTGCCTTTTCCTCAACGTCTTGTTCATTCTTTCAATGACTCCATTTTTTTGTAGGGTATATGGTGTGGTATTTTGGCGTGCTATGACACACTGCTTGCAAAACTTCTCAAAGTCATTTCGACAGAATTCACAACCATTTTCATTTCTTAGCACTTTAATCTTCTTATCTATCTATTTTTCCACAAGAGATTTAAACTCTTTGAATTTATCGAAAAAATCAGATTTATTCCTCAAGAAGTATATCCACATATTCTTGGAAAAATCATCTATGAAGGAGACATAATATATGGATCCACAAAGTGAAGGGGTTGTTACATGCCCAAACACGTCACTGTGAATCAATTCTAGAATACCCTTAGCCCTTGTCACTCCGTATGGGAATTTGACCTAATTTTGTTTCCCATATATGAAATGTTAAAAAAAAATGACTTCCAAATTACAATTAGGAAAGCCTTCAACCATACCTTTGTTGTGCATAGATCCAAGTCATTTTTCTCCAATTTGTCCCATCCTCTAGTTCCATAATATGGTTGGTTCAACTTGATGAAGAATAGTCGAGTCGATATGTGTCAACTCGACTCGAATTGAGTCGAGTCGAGTCGAATTCAAGTCAACTTCAGGAACAATAATGTTGTTGTATCGAGTTGAGTTGACATTCTCTAACAACTTGTATAGGGTTCCAATCTAAACTCCTTTCATTAATACCATCGCTCCCTTGACCATTTTGCACATGTCATTGTGAAATAAAGTGTCCACTCCTACATCACTCATCTTACTGACAGATATAATTCTTT
The DNA here is from genome assembly GCA_009831015.1 of Picea engelmannii. Taxonomy (NCBI): domain Eukaryota; kingdom Viridiplantae; phylum Streptophyta; class Pinopsida; order Pinales; family Pinaceae; genus Picea; species Picea engelmannii. The sequence goes on along the minus strand of ML781687.1, from coordinate 505,073 downwards.
TTTCCAAATCCGAAATATGTAGCACAAATGGAAGGGTTATAATCCTCCCATTCTACAGTATCAGTCTGACTCTTCCCCATCAAACAATTTGGGTGGTCAAGTTTTCCCCCAAAAACACATCTTCCCCTTCATATCTCTCATATTCGTAGAACCATTCTATGTGAGGTGTCATGTGAAAGGACACTCATGACTAGATCAACCAAACATCATGATCCGACTATGTATTGGTCGACACCAGGTACACTTTGCCTCCTTTAACTAGAGTAGTCTTTCTCTCAATCGACTTCTTCTCGTCGGACCTTATCCTAACTTCTATCGCCTTTGACTTGCAGTCCCTTTTTCAATTCCCAACCTTACCATATTTTCATCATCTTCTCATCGACTGAACTGGGGATTTAGATCTACCCTTCGACTTAGACTTTCTACCATAGAATTTGCCTATATCTCTATCGAGCAGTCAACCTCTCACCATTAAGGAATCTTTGGTCGATCCTTCCATGTTCTTTTGTCTCATTTATTCTGATAATAGAGATGTAACCACATATTATAGTTCTAATGTGGTCGAATTACTCCCTATAGCCACGACTAAGTTATCCCAAGAGTCTAGCAAAGAACATAATATGATAACACAATTCTCCTCCTTAGTGATTTTAAAATCCACAAACTATGATTGGATTATTACAATATTGAATGCATTGAAATGCTCAGTTACCGAGCTCCCATCACTCATCCTTATAAAATATAATTTATTTCTAAGGAATGGCTTATTTACCATGGATTTCGACTAGTACAAGCTTCCCAACTTGTCCTATAGTTTCTTGGCTAAGTATTCACCTAAGACATTCAGTAGCATTGAATATGCAATACAAATTCGAACCCTACTCCTCACCCTTCTTTCAAGTTTCTCCCATTCTTCCCTCGACATACCCATCGGAATGGTACCAAGACAGACCGCTACCCATTATTCTCGATCTACAAGGAGATCCTCAATTTTAAACTTCCAAAACTCAAAATTATGGTCATTGAATTTTTCGATCTCTATCCTCGAACTACTTTCCATTCTTTCAAGCACAACTTTAAATATCTCTAACTTACAACTCTAATTAGACCTAGGGTTTAGCTCAGATCCAAGATCTGCTTAACCTTGCTCTGATATGACTTGTACAGAAAAATACAGGTAAGCTCTGATACCACAAGTATCAAAATGACCTATCTTGGCTTTGTTACCACATGTTATAAAATAGACATCCACACTAAACTTAGTAGGAAAAAGAAGACAAATTTAAACAAGAAAATAAATGACAAACACAGTACACATATATTTTACCTTGGAAACCCAAACGGGAAAACCAGCATTCCTTGAGCGTCTTGCTCCTTGTTGTCTTACTCATTGATAATAAAGAGTTGCATGACTAACTTTGGTCTACACCTAAGACACAATCACCACCATACACTCTTTCTTTACACAAGAACAACCCTGTAGCAAATTGGCTTACATCTACATGGCCAACAACCTTAATTTAAATATTAGCAAGAAAATCCAAAGATTGATCATCTTAATACAATTACAATGTGCCTTATTTATAGGACTTACAATATGCAAAACCCTAAATCATAGTGCCCAAAAACAGTTACAGATCCACACAAATGATTAGTTGCAAATCCCGCAAATCTTGGGATTATGTTTGTCAGATTACCATTCAAACTTTATTCATTCTTCAATCAGTTTCCATTCGACCCCATGTCGGCCACTTTGACTTTTCTATCGATTGCTTCGACTTCTGGAATATTGTTTGATCGCTTCAACCTCGACTTATCCATTGACTTGAATTAACTCGTTGGTCGATCCTTCACCCAATCGATCCACCTCAACTAGCCATTTGAATGACTATTCTATCACTACAAATAATATAACCCAAAACCCTCGGCCTGCACAACCCAAGGAAGTGTACCCCCTTCTCTACATCGCAATCCCTTGCATTGTCCCACTCCCCTTATAGAGCTCCAACACAGGTCGAAAAATAAATCTCAAAGATGCAACTCCAATAATCTCTGCAGCAATAACGGAGTCTCCAAACTTTAAAATTAGTTGCAATTATGCCTCATGTATCGCATTTTCTATCTCCCACTTTTCTTGTTCTGAGCTATAACAAGTCCACTTGACTTTACTTGTTCCTTTTCTTTTTCCTTGAGCTTCGTTTCTTTCCAAGTACTCACTTCATGTCTTCATTCTTCGGTGGTTCCTATAAAAATTACCAAGAAAATATACATGTTATAGTCATTACCATACAATCATTATCTTATCCATGAGAGTTATCAACTCCACAATATAACATTTATTTAAGACTAAATGTGTAATCATAAACCAAGGTGTATATGTATGGCTATTCATGTGCTTCACAAAGCTGCAATGGGAAAGAATTCAGCCTCTGACACACCCTCATGATTCCAATCATCATCCCATATGCATTATTAAGTTTCCTCTTCCCTGTTATATTCACCCTCTAGGCACAGTCACCCCCTTCACGACTACACAATCCCTCAGGTGATCCATCTTGCCAAGGCTTTCACGTACAATGAGAACGCCAAGTTATCTGCTATCAATTTGTAACATGTAGCAATCATAGGGTTCCAGTTTCATCATAGTATCATTTTTCAAGAGCTTTCCAGCTTCAATATCCATCATCTCATATGTATCGCACACATACATTCATCACGAGATATCATCATAGTGATTTCACTTGTTAGTTTTCAAATCTATTTCATATAGGAAACCGAATTTCCCCAAGTATGAAATTCCCTCTCATAATGTTTGACTTTTTCAAGAGCAGGTGTTTGTCTCCCTCATGGGCTTACACCATTTCCATATCCAACACCATTCTACCTGCCATATTTCTCAACTTTCACTCAACCAAACAAATTGTCAGTATTCATGTAAATCATTCTTTTTTTTGCAACATTTGCAACAACCCGTGAAGTGATCTCAGAATTATAATATACTAACAATTCAATCTCTTTCAATTGTTAATCATATTATATGGAATGCAACTATCATTCCTTATATATGCATTATCAGCACACCAAATTTTCCATAATGCAATCAAACATTACCAATAAACCAATGCATCAATACCCATGGCCACATCTATTCAATGCATCCCCACATTGATTCCAAAATAAAACATATATATGTCATGTATTCCTCCATGGTGAGTTGGAAGGTCTAGATAATGCATCATCGAACTCTTCCCTATTACTCATTCGATCATTTGGATTCCTTCCTCTTCAACCCATACACAACACCAAGAATATAATATTTTGGTGTTCTTCAATGTCAGCAAAGAGGTTGCGGACCAAACATCAATTATAAGTAGGAACACCATTGATAACTTGAATAGTGTTATATCCTTCCATATCCAACCACATCATGGTCTCACACATGGCTAACTCTATTGGCATCCATTCTTATAATAGCATTATATTTCCTAACTACCTTGGTTATGAACTCATAATCAATATAACATAACATGCCATTAATTTTCACATGTTTTTATTCAAACATTAATATTCTTTACCACATCTAGTGGAGTGTCATGCTCATAATGCATATCACTTCAAATACTAATTTTTTGGTCGAGGGATCTTCTTACCTCAATTCCCTTTACCATTGTATGCATCATAAGCAACCAAATTCATACATGCATGGTTGTTATTAATTAATTGACGCTACATGATTAGTTGATATTTTGTAGAGGCTCACAGGCTCCCTTCACTAACCTCTTGATTAGCATTTTTATCATCCCCATTTGTCTTCATATAGATGGTTTTCATATGTAGTGGTAGCATCATCAAAATATTCAGTCATGTTGTAGACCTTTTATTTAGATGCATAATCCATTATTAGTCACATTAAATTATCATAACATCATTATATAACAACATCCTACTCTTGGTCTATAATCATGTCATATGTCCAATCATTTCCACGTGCACTAATGCATATCAATATGCACCAAGCATTCATTCTCAACATGCCTACAAGTGCACATGCATTTTATCTTTCCTATATGCATTCTGCATCACTTCTCAATATGTCTTCTAGTGCATATTTAATCCATCTTTTCTGTTATAGGCATCTATTATTGAATCCCTCTAGATCTGTGTTTCCCTTTGTATTCTTACTATGTTTATTTGTGCATTATTGTTCCACAATCTAAACATTTTCCAACCAACTCCCACTTGGCCATCTTGCAATTCCATCCAATATGCCATGTTGGTATTGCAACCCCATTAACAACTACCTTTAGTTGGGAAATCCTATCACAACCTTATCTTGCTTGAACCTTCCAGCACACTGTAATGTTTCACTTTATGCCATTCCATATCCTTGATATTGTGGTATCCTCCAACCAGCGTTACCATTCTCATTATGCCATCTCTTGCCATTACCTGTAGTTGTCCAGTGGATTTTCTCAATTTTTGGATATTTCTCTTCACTTCATTGAGTGATTCCCTATGAAACCCTCTTTTGTCCACTCAAGACCTTCACAGTTTTTTTTCTCCATGTTGCACCCTAGAGTTATATTGTACAATAGACCCACATAATATTCATTCATGGCATCTGATCATTTTGTTAATAGAACCACATAATATTCATTCATGGCATTTGATCATCTTGTTAATAGACCTTTGACATAACATGTTATCCTTGAGTGTTCCCTTATTCATCAACAATACCTTGTTATTAAAAACCCAAGCCCTTTTCATTGCCATGTTGTTGCACTTCCAAATGGTCCTCTACACCACTGGATAAACACCATAATGAGCATCTGCAGTATTCCTTATCCAATACTCACATATATCAATTACCTTTATCATTTGGAAATGTTTTTTTCAAAAATTGTCATTGTTTTGGAAATCTTTTATATTGAGCAACTGCATGATTCGTTGAGTCCAATTGTCATTTTTCTTGTAACTTTATGAAATACTCGGATGCTTATTTGAAGAACTTAAACCTTCTTCCATTTTTTCCTCTAAGTTACCTTTCCAATGACTTTACTCATGCTTTAATATGAGTTCTGAGCTAAGAGTTATGACTTCTTGAATTTTTCATTTCTATTAAATTGTACCCCTTTTCACTAGTGCAATTTGGGTCAGAGGCAAACTTTTACTACCTATAAAATAAAATATGACAAGAACTAGGAAAACATATATATTGGGAACTAATAGTATTCTTGATAGAAATTAAATAACAACTTTCATATTGCTAATCTGATGTTTTATTCAAATTTTGCATCAATCTAGATTTGCCAACTTTGTCCCTTTTGTGTTTCTGAATTTATAGCAAAAATGACCATCTTCCAAATGGAGCGTAACCATAAAAAAATTAGTAAGGAAAATTCATCTATCTTGCTAAGTAGGTAAAATTTCAAGTGAATAATTTTTTCTGAATTTGTGGTTTGTGGTCTCTTTTCCTCCTCTAAAAATCTCAAAAATCCCAAAAAGTGGCTAAAAATAGTGGATTTTTCCATGGTTCAGCACCTCCACTCCAAACCCTTTAGAATTTAGCTAAATTCACTGTAAAAACAATCATCATCATTCAGTTCCCTATCACTGAGCACCACCCAATCCTTCTTTCTGGAAAACTAAAGAAAAATTGGCCAATGGTCGTCAATGACACTTTTGTAGGATTTCTCACTGTGAACATACCCTTTAAGTTTCATCTGATGTTGATTTAGATTGCTCCTCTTATTATCAAAACAATTTTTGTACTCCATAATTCTTTTTAACATCATCCATCTTTCATCTTTTCTTTTTTCCTCTCTTCTCTTCCCTTCTTCTCCCTTCTCTTTTTCATCTTCTTCTTTTTATTCTTTCTTCTTTATCTTCTTCTCTTATCTTCATTGCATCGCACCATCTTTATTTTTCTCACCATACAAACTATATTGCATCCAACAAGATTTTGCATTAAGCAATGTGTCCTGCTGTAAAATTTTATGGTGCGACATATTGCACCTTGGAATATTTTCTTCCTCGCAACAAGGATCATGTCTATCCCTCTTCTTCACATCATGAGAAAAAAAAAAATCTCGCGACATATCACAAGAAATTTCTCTTTCTTGCAATATATTGCACTTCTCGAAGCTTTCTCCGCCATAACAAATTTATTTCTTCCTTCCTTTCTTCGTCTTCCCTTCATTTTCTTCTCCTTTCACTCTTATATATGGCATCACCGAAAATCTTCATTTCGGCAATGTATCACACCAAAAACATTTGTGGTGCAATACATCGCATCTTCTAAAAACTTGTCGTTGCTACATGGTTCTCTCCTATTTTATTGGATCGCAAGTAAAGTTCTCTTCCTACGGTGTATTGTACGAATTTTATCTTCATGTGATACGTTGCATCGCATGAAGTTTTATCTTCATGCGATACACCGAATTTCTTCAAAAACTTCAAGTCTTGAACCTTTCCTTTGTCGCAAGAATGATTCCTTTCTTTGTCGCATCTTTGGAAACTTTCATTTTGTGTGGAGTATCGCACCAAAATTATTTTGGTGTGATACATTGCACCACCACAAAACTTATTTTCACACAATATGCCATCTTTCTCAAAAAATTCCAAAAAAAACTCTAAGTCATGTCTTCTTTCCCAGCGATAACAGTGTGTCGCATGAAAAATATTTTAATGTGATACACACCATATCGAACAAAAATTAATTTCATATGAAACATTGTAATTTCTTCAAAAATCTAAGTCTTGAAGCCCTTCTCGCAAGAAGGAAAAAATGTTTTATTGCGGTGTATCGCATTGAACTTTTATTTAGTGTGATACGCCACATGGCAACAAAATTAGTTTTGTGCGATACACAAAATTCTTCAAATTTTTCGAAAAAAAAATATGTAAGTCTAAGCTTGTCTTCCTGAGCAATAACATTGTATCACATGAATATTTTTTTTCATGTGATATACTCAAAATCTCCAACACTTGGTCATTTTTCTGGAAAGTCGTCTTTCTAAAAACTCGCACTCGTGACCATCACATAACCCACTAACTTAGTCTTCTAAGTCCAGTTCAACCATTCAAATACCAAATTATCCCCCACACAAGACAACCCCAAAACAAAAACCAAATTTTGGGGATTTTGCCCATATTAATACAAAGCAAAAACTATGTTATCTTGTAGCAATCCCATGCAAACCCAGTGTTGAAACCACAGCGTTGATATCATTTTGTGATGTACCCAAATCCCTTGTTGTGCTATACCACTAAAAAAATTTGCTTGCATAACTCTAATCTAATAAATGCTTGCAACATGCAAAAAATGCTCATGCGTCCAACAACAAATTAAAATTTTTGAATGCAACTAATCTAACAAACATAGCATTCAAATAAAACATATACACAGCGGAATTAACCATAAGAAATGGAACAAAACACGTATCCTTTTATAGAAGAACCAACTAGTTGTGTACGAGGGACCTTCCTCCCAACCGTAGGATTGTTGTTTTGTTTTTCTCAACAACAACCACCCCCACGCTGGGGCTATGAATCCACAAGGAAGTCTGGCTCTCATAGTTGACCAATGTCCTCGCACAACCCAATACCCAAATTTATAACTCCAATAGCAATTCCAATCCACCAGCTCTCTTTCTTCTCAACCTACACAACCCAAGGAATATGATCCCCTTCTCTACCTCATAGTGTCTCAAGCTATCCCACTTCACTCCAGGGCTCCAGCAAAAGGTTAGCCAATAAATATCATAGTTGGGGACTCCATGAATTCTCTATTGTCACAAGAGTGCTCATAGTAGCCTTCTCAAGGCTCTTGAGCAATTTCTTCAATGAAAAAATTACTTACAAGCACACAACCTAATTCTCAACACAAAACTCATCCTCCAATCCCTCTTCGATAGGGTCTCGTGTTCCATGCCGACCACAAGAAAAATCCTTCTATGTTATGGACCTTGTGTCCCAAATTCCGATTTGTTATTATATGTTTTGTCTCTATATCTAACAATAGTTTTTCCATTCCTAATTATTGTCCATTTTCCTTCTTTCCTCGTTTCTTTTACCTTATGAACTTCTTTCCTTAATTCACTTTAGTCTTTTGGAATGAGGTCTTTGTTTATAAATATTCCTGACCCTTTTAAACTTCAGGTTTTACTAAGTATGTCATATTTACGGTCATCAGATCTTACCTTAACACAAATTAACCTAATATTTATGCTCAATTATTTTTCCTAGTCTATGTGTCTATGAGACAAGTTGTTTCAATTTGTAATTCATTTTGTAGTTCTTCCTTGACTAATGATATTGTGTACTTGTCTTTCTTCTCAATATATGAGGTTTAAAATCAGCTTTAATCAATAAGACCTATGTAATAGTGTGAACACAATGAATGTAGGAAGGCTTACAAGAAGCTTCCTTCTAGTAAGTCTTCTTACATTCATTGACCTCCTAGGAACATTCTAAAGAAGAAACATTATAATAAGTGGAACATTCTAGTAAGTCATCTTACATTCATTGTGTTCACGTTATTACATAGGCCTTATTTATTAAAAATGACCTCCACACATAGAAATACATAGTCATACATCTATTATTATTCTCATTGGGTACCTCCTTAGGTACCCCATATTACCCCCCTATATATCATCAACCTCTTTTTCTTGGGTAAATTGTTTCTTTTCTTGGCTTTGATTTTCTATTTCTTGTAATCTAACTTAAATTCATTGACCTCCTAGGAACATTCTAAAGAAGAAACATTATAATAGGTGGAACATTCTAGTAATTCATCTTACATTCATTGTGTTCACGTTATTACATAGGCCTTATTTATTAAAAATGACCTCCATACATAGAAATACATAGTCATACATCTATTATTATTCTCATTGGGTACCTCCCTAGGTACCCCATATTACCCCCCTATATATCATCAACCTATTTTTCTTGGGTAAATTGTTTCTTTTCTTGGCTTTGATTTTCTATTTCTTGTAATCTAACTTAAATTTTTAGTAATTGAATCTCCAACCCTAATATTCTATTGTTTATATGTTTATGAATCGTGTCTTCTAAGGATCTAAACTTATTATCAAGCATTATCTCTAACTTTGTTTGATGTTTTGACTTCTCTCTTTTCTCTATGTTTGTCTAATGATTCTATATATCCGCAAAGATTATCTAAGGTTACTTTTTTAGGCCTCTTCTTGAGAGGTTTTGGTAAATACGGTGAATTGTTCATATTGGAATAGAGAAGGAATATATGATAAACAAGAGTGAGAGAAGAAACTTTTGTATCTAAGTAGGTCAAACTCGTAGAGATATTGCTTAGTGAAAATGTGTCCATGAAAATGCCACATGAACCTCGTCAAATAACCCAACAATGGGCTCTTTCATGAGACTCGAACCCTCGCCCTGCTCATTGCAAACCCTAATTTCCCTTTTTATAACAAGGATTTCTTTCTTACACTAGCTTCATAATTCTAGTGTTCTTTGTGGAGCTTGAGTAGAGTTTAACCTGAGCCTTTATGGCTTCTCTTTGTGTGCGTTAACCAAATCTATGATGCAAAGCCTGGGTAGGGTTCACCTGAGCCATTACAATCTTTCTTTGCGCACTTTAACCAGATATATGCATGCCTTCACCAAATTTATAGCATGCTTTAACGAGGTCTATTGCATGCTTTAAGCAAAAGAGCGGTCTTTAGAACATGATATCTAAGAGATCAAAACATACCATAAACGACGACAATCATGCCCTAGATCCACCTCAAGGATCAATCAAAGTATTTGCCTTGGAATAAATGGTGTTGCTCTTAAATAATGTTCTCTTTGCATGCTTTAACCAAATCTATTGCATGCTTTAATATAAAGAGCAATCTTTAGAACACGAGATCTAAGAGATATGACAAGAATGGCTTCAAACATGCCCTAGATATACCTTAGAGATCGGTCCAGAAAGAGCTTCAATCATGACCTAGATCTGCCTCAGAGGTTAATCAAAGTATTTGCCTCATAATTCACAATTATCAAAGTATTTGCCTCAAAATTCAATCTGTCTCAGAGATTATTTGCCTCAGAATTCAATCTACCTCAGAATTCAATTATGCCCTAGATCCACCTCAAAGATCAAACCAAAAACGGTTTAAATAGTAGATTAGAACTTATTTGCCTCGGAATTCAATCCACCTCAAAGATTATTTACCTCAAAATTCACAATTATCAAAGTATTTGCCTCAAAATTCAATCAATTATCAAAGTATTTACCTCAAATTCAATCCGCCTCAAAGATGATTATTTGCCACATAATTCAATTATGCCCTAAATATATATATTTGCCTTTATAATGTGAAACATAAGCCAAACGAAATATTATCAATATCAAAGTTCAAGTAATAACAAAGTCTAACAATCATCAATTATCATTTAAACTATTGAATCGGGTCTTCATTTAAATAAGTAATAAAATAGTATATATTTAAAAGATAAAACATATAAACTCCTACATTTTTCACGCAAGAGGTGTGTTGCAATTTCCACTTCACTGGGAAGATGTGATGTAGTAAGAAGTGCATATAGCATGATATTTAGTGGGCCCTATCTTTTTGGCGCAGCAAAGAGATCCTCAGTATTTAGAGCAATCGTTATCATACCATTTAACAATTGAGTTGTTTACTAAAATTGATTGCTAAAACTTGTGAACTTCGCTTCACTAAAAAACCATGTATTATCAGTGCACATTTCCCAATATATTCTCATTGCACATATAACAATGGCCATAATGAGTGCAATGGTCGTATTGATCGTATACAATAGTTGTCACCGAAACAACAATAGCAGGGGTAAATTTCCTTATTGTAACTCCACTAGCATTAGAATCCCGAATCTTAAGAACCAAGACGGATCAAAAGTGTTGGCAAATATGTAACAGACACCGAATGTACAGAGGATGGTTAGCATATTGAAGAATGTACAGAGGATTGTTGGCATATTTACAGGCAGCGTATACTTGTCATTGATGGCAAGTACAGTAGTGGTGATGACTTGAGTACAGCAGCGTTGATCAACGGAGCAGTGATAATCGAGGAAGAGCATCAACTGTGATCGTTGGATCCCCTTCAAATCCTCAATAAATCGAGGGTCGTCAGATCTGAATGAAAACAAGAAGAGCACACTGAAAAGGAGGACAGATCTCAGATGTTAGATCCAAGCGCAAGACCCGACCATCATTGGATCAAGAAGAACCTGCACGTTCTTTAAAGTGCAAGGAGAAGTGGGCGTAATCGCAATAGGCAAAATCGTGACTTCATCTGAGCCGTCAGATCAAGATTGACTCTAGACCGTTGATTACAGCCCGTGTCGAAATTTCGTGAATCGAGTGTTGAACCTTTCAAAGGTTATTAACATCAGGAATCTCGATTTCGCGATATGTGAAATCGCGACTTGATCGCAACCGTTGAGTCAAGATTGAACCTGGACCGTTGATCCAACACCTTATCGGAGTTTCGCGAATCGCGACATGGAGATGTCAAAGAAACAATGCAACAGAAATGTCGAAATCGCGATATGCGAATTCGCGATTCAATCGCAGCCGTTGAATCATGATTGAATCTGGTCCGTTGAATCCAAGTCCTTTCGAGAATTCGAGGATCGAGAATTGGAGATGTCAAGGAATGTTAACATCAAGAATTATGATATCGCGATATGCGAAATCGCAACGTAATTGCAACCATCAGATCAAGAAGTGATCTAAACCGTTGATCTGACTTCTTCACGGAGTTTCGGGGATCGGGATTTGTAAGTGACAAAAACATTGAACATCAGGAGTGTCGAAATCGCGATGAGTGAAATCCCAACTTAATCTGAACCGTCAGATCTATATATGATTTGGATCGTTGATCCGACTGCTTTACGGAGTTTCGGGGATCGGGATTTGTAAGTGACAAAAACATTGAACGCCAAGAGTGTCGAAATCGCAATGAGTGAAATCCCGACTTAATATGAACCGTCAAATCTTTATATGATCTGGATCGTTGATCGGACTGCTTTACGGAATTTCGTGGATTGGGATTTGCAAGTGACAAAAACATTGAACATCAGGAGTGTCGAAATCGCGATATGTAAAATCTTGATTGGATCTGAACCGTCAGATCAAGTATTGATCGGAAGGTTATTGTTCTCTCTCCCATTTAACTCCTTAGTTTGGAATCTATTAGTGAAACGGACTCATGATTTCCAATTAGTTGGCGTTTCAGTTGTTGAGACAGTTGTCTTCTTTTTGTTGAAGGGGATGGGAAGTGGAACCGTCGTGAGATTGAATAAAAGAAAATGAGACAAACAGCGTGAGGTTGGCGATTCTGGATGAAAAATAATGAAACTGTAAGAAAGGGAAAGGAGAGGATGTGCAGGACGAAATTGAGCATATGTGCAGAGTGAAATGGAAGGCAGAGCGGAATAACAGAGCAAGTTAAAGTAGAGCAGAATGACAGAAGAAGTTGATGCAGAGCAGACCTGCTGAACAAACAGAGGAAGAGAAGAATTGCAGAACAGTTTGTAGAAGATCAGACTTACAGAACAGAGAACGAGTGGTAAGAATTGATTTATCTATGTAGTTATTTTTGTATTCAATTCCTTAATACACTAGGGAGGTTGGGAGGTGCTTGGGAGGACTGTTGTCCTCAGAGGTTCAAGTGGGAGCTTGAACACAGGAAGTTGTAGCTTCCATCTGGTTGTAGCCAGAGAAACCAGGGTGGCAGGGTGGTGCAAGGGAGAACAAGTGTTCT
>ML781687.1:475339-487454 GCA_009831015.1 Picea engelmannii | reverse complement strand
GAAAAATATTTGAAAGAGATGTTGAAGAAATTTCAGATGGAAGATTCCTCTACAGTTAGCACACCTATGGTGGTTGGTTGCAAGCTGAGTAAAGATGATATCTCAACTGATGTTGATCAAAGAGCATATCGCTCTATGATAGGCAGTCTTGTGTACATCACAACATCCCGTCCTGATATAATGAAAGTTGTTGGAATGGTAGGACGTTTTCAGTCTGCTCCTAAACAAAGTCATTTGGTAGTTGTCAAGAGAATATTTAAATACTTGAAAGGAACAATGACTTATGCACTGTGGTATCCTAGAAATCAGAATTTCCAGTTAACTGCTTATTCAGATGCAGATTGGGCAAACTGTGTTGATGAGAGAAAAAGCACCAGTGGAGGAGCATTTTTTCTGGGTGATTCATTAGTTGCATGGCTTAGTAAGAAGCAAGGATCTATTTCATTATCCACTACAGAGGCAGAATACATTGATGCTACTACTTGTTGCACACAAATCTTATGGATGATAAAAACTCTTGCATATCTGAAGGTAACTTACACTGATCCTATTCCAATTCATTGTGATAACACAAGTGTCATTAGTGTCTCCAAGAATCATGTTCTTCATTCCAAGACTAAGCATATTCCAATCAAGTAACATTTTCTCAGAGAACAAGTTACAAACAGAATTGTTCAGCTGAATTATATTCCTTCCAAAGAACAGGTTGTTGATATCTTTACTAAACCATTAGCAGCGACCCCTTTTGGATACCTTCGTCAAAAGTTGGGGGTTATAATCTCTTGTGTTTAATCTGTTCACCTGGTCAGGGGGAGTACTTATTGAATATCTGGTGTATTCCCAAGATGCTTATAGTCGACAGGGGGAGTATGTTTTTGCATCAGATCAGGGGGAGAATGTTTCTTCTTTGACATTGATGTCAAAGGGGGAGAAAAGAGTTCGGGAGAAGAGATTTGAATGCATGTGGGTGCTTGTATTGCCATCAATGCCAAAGGGGGAGATTGTTGGCAAATATGTAACAAACAGCGAATGTATAGAGGATGGTTAGCATATTAAAGAATGTACAGAGGATTGTTAGCATATTTACAAACAGCGTATACTTGTCATTGATGGCAAGTACAGTAGTGGTGATGACTTGAGTACAGCAGCGTTGATCAACGGAGCAGTGATAATCGGGGAAGAGCATCAACTGTGATCGTTGGATCCCCTTCAAATCCTCGATAGATCGAGGGTCTTCAGATCTGAATGAAGACAAGAAGAGCGCACTGAAAAGGAGGACAGATCTCAGACGTTAGATCCAAGCGCAAGACCCGACCATCATTGGATCAAGAAGAACCTGCACGTTCTTTAAAGTGCAAGGAGAAGTGGGCGTAATCGCAATAGGCAAAATCGCGACTTCATCTGAGCCGTCAAATCAAGATTGACTCTAGACCGTTGATTACAGCCCGTGTCGGAATTTCGTGGATCGAGTGTTGAACATTTCAAAGGTTATTAACATCAGGAATCCCAATTTCGCGATATGCAAAATCGCAACTTGATCGCAGTCGTTGAGTCAAGATTGAATCTGGACCGTTGATCCAACTCCTTATCGGAGTTTCGCGAATCGCGACATGGAGATGTCAAAGAAATAATGCAACAGAAATGCCGAAATCGCGATATGCGAATTCGCGATTCAATCGCAGTCGTTGAATCATGATTGAATCTGGTCCGTTGAATCCAAGTCCTTTCGAGAATTCGAGGATCGAGAATTGGAGATGTCAAGGAATGTTAACATCAAGAATTCTGATATCGCGATATGCGAAATCGCGACGTAATTGCAACCGTCAGATCAAGAAGTGATCTGAACCGTTGATCCGACTTCTCCACGGAGTTTCGAGGATCGAGATTTGTAAGTGACAAAAACATTGAACATCAGGAGTGTCAAAATTGCGATGAGTGAAATCCCGACTTAATCTGAACCGTCAGATCTATATATGATCTGGATCGTTGATCCGACTGCTTTACGGAGTTTCGGGGATCGGGATTTGTAAGTGACAAAAACACTGAACGCCAAGAGTGTCGAAATCGCGATGAGTGAAATCCCGACTTAATCTGAACCGTCAGATCTTTATATGATCTGGATCGTTGATCCGACTGCTTTACGAAATTTCGTGGATCGGGATTTGCAAGTGACAAAAACATTGAACATCAGGAGTGTTGAAATCGAGATATGTAAAATCTCGATTGGATCTTAACCGTCGGATCAAGTATTGATCGAAGGGTTATTGTTATCTCTTCCATTTAACTCCTTAGTTTAGAATCTGTTAGCGAAACGAACTCATGATTGTCGATTAGTTGGCGTTTCAGTTGCTGAGACAGTTATCTTCTTTTGCTGAAGGAGATGGGAAGTGGAACCGTCGTGAGAGTGAATAAAAGAAAATGAGACAGACAGCGTGAGGTTGGCGATTCTGGATGAAAAAGAATGAAACTGTAAGAAAAGGAAAGGAGAGGATGTGCAGGACGAAATTGAGCATATGTGCAGAGTGAAATGAAAGGCGGAGCAGAATAACAGAGCAAATTGAAGCAGAGCAGAATGACAGAAGAAGTTGATGCAGAGCAGACCTGCCAAACAGACAGAGGAAGAGAAGAATTGCATAACAGTTTGTAGAAGATCAGACTTACAGAACAGAGAAAGAGTGGTAAGAATTGATTTATCTGTGTAGTTATCTGTCTATTCAATTCCTTAATACATTAGGGAGGTTGGGAGGTGCTTGGGAGGACTGTTTTCCTCAGAGGTTCAAGTGGGAGCTTGAACACAGGAAGTTGTAGCTTCCATCTGGTTGCAGCCAGAGAAACCAGGGTAGCAGGGTGGTGCAAGGGAGAACAAGTGTTCTCTGTTATACGGGTTGAAGCCTGTGTAACTGGAAGTTGGTGCTTCCATCCAGTTGGTGCTGGAACATATAGGGAGTTGGTGCTTCCTTCTAGTGGGTGCTAGAGAAACCAGAGAGTTGGTGCTCTCAAACAAGTTGCAGCTTGTAAAACAGAGGTAGTACCCTCACATTGAGTTGGTGCTCAATTAAAGATGATGTACAGAACTTAGAAGACTGTCTATCATTTCGAAGAAGAGGTTTTCTCCCTTTATGGGTTTCCTCGTGAAAATCTGTCTCTGTGTACACTTTATGTGTGACTGATGCTCTTTGTTTTTACTGTCCATATGTTGTATATTGTTGATGATCACTTGAAGAAATATTAATAATGTTTTAATAGACTTAAAATTGTTTAAGCATAGTTACAACTGATTCACCCCCCCCTCTTAGTTGTTTTAGTAGTTTCAACAAAAAGTAAGTGTGCAAACCTTTCATTCCTTAAGATGGATATGCTTATATATTTTTATTTAGGTTTACACTTTCTTGTTTTTACCTTTCAAATATTTGGTGTAGATAGTAAATTTTTATTTTTTTCTATTTTTAGTGTGCATTAATGCTACATAACAAATCTCTTCCGCTGCATGCTGTAACAGCAAGCGTTATTTTCAAATAAGAAAAGAATTTATCCTTATAATCACTTACCTCTGCAATTAATATCTTATCTCAAATGTATATTACAAACTTTGAACATTTTACATATAAAATTGTTATTTATTAAATATATTGCCAATTATTATTGACTTCTATTGTTATTTATTAAATATAATTATTATTGACTTCTATTGTTATTTATTAAATATGTTTCCAATTATTATTGACTTCTATTTGAATTATTTTCATTATCACCTTCACTTGCCTTCTTCCTATATCACTTGCACTAACAATTGAGAATCGATAACCTTCTTCCTATATCACTTGAACTAATTCTTGACAATTGGGAATCGATAATATTATTTACTGTAATTTAATTACGAAAGGAAAATATCACTCTATGTCGGTAAAAGTGAAGTCGAAAGGAAAATATCACTCTATGTCGGTAAAAGTGAAGTTTCTATGTCAACGATTTTTTTTTAGCATTACATGATCACACACATCGGTATAATTGATATAACATGGACAATGTCTCAGGTAGAACAGTGGGCCCATGTGAGCCCGCACCATTCCTTAAAAGTAATGTCACCAATTCACCCTTTGTACAACTTCTTCCCAATGGAAAGCCAAGTGTCACAGATCCCATTCAGATACAAACATACACACGGAGCAACCAAACCTAGAAAGGCCACCTCACGGTTTGGTCGAGAGACCAAACCAAGCATTGAACATTGCTATAATATGAATAATGATTTAAATGAAGCAGTAAGACTACATGAGCCAAAATTGCCAGGATACGTGGGTCTGCCACCATAAGGAACGTCCTGGAATATTCAATTTCCAAGCCAACTATCATTTAGAGTTTATGTTTAAACTCCCAACAGCATTGTCACTCCACTGTATCCTCAATAATCTTTTGAGAGATTGCTTTTGAAAAAAATATTGATACAAGACGAGAAAATTCCAAGATAAGTGGGTCTGCCACCATTTATGTTTAAACTCCCGACGGTATTCTCACTCCACTGTATTCTCAATAATCTTTAGATAGATGCCTTCGAAAAATTGATACAAGAGAAATTCATTGATTTAAAATAATAATAATATATTGTGTCCATTATTTCAACATAGTTGTATATTAGTTTAATCTTGAATGTTTAGACCTATGCTATAACTAAAAGACACCCATCAACTCATTAATTTAAAAATGATATATTGTGTCAATTTTTTTAACATAGTTGCATACTAGTTTAATTTTAAAAACCAATCGCTAAATGAAGTGTGCATTAAGTTGGAGAATGAACATCCAGTTGGAATCATGCCCATAAATTGGAGCGATTTGGATAAACTGTATCCTATGCAATGCACATAACCTACAGCCCTAAGCCTGTAGGAGTGTTGGTTAAAGCACCAACCAACAGATGCTTTGCAACCCTGGGAAGTCTTGGGTACAAGTCCAATTGCTGCCCATCCTGGATACTAGCGCTAGTTTGAGATCTAATTCAGCAAGGTGGCCGTTCCCCCAGTACAGCAGGAGGACCCCAGATTCACTGAAAGGTGTGACCCCCCAAGTGCCTGTCGGGGGATCATTGATGGCAGGCCAGAAGATTGTAGACCAAAGTATAAGGGGAGGTTGAACCTCTTAGTGGAAAAAAGAAAAAAAAAACTACCCAAGACATTTCAATAAACCCTCCAAATAATAATGAAGATAATGGTTCAAGTCCAATTGCAATTTGTTGCCCATCATGGATACTCGTACTAGTTTTTGGGGTTTACCTCAGCAAGGTGGCCATTCCCCAGTACAGCAGGACCCCAGATTCACTGAAAGGTATGACCCCCCCCAAGTGCTTGTCGGCGAGTCATTGATGGCGGGCCAGAAGACTGTAGACCAAACCATAAGGGGAGGTTGGACCTCTTAGTGGAAAAAAGAAATAAAACTACCCGAGACACTTCAATAAACCCTCCAAATAATAATGCACGTAACGGCAGCCAAACTTGTGGGCCTTGAGCATTAGAGACATAAGAGGTGCTCTACACGTATTTGATAAAACGCTTCTCTCAATTGTAAAATTTTTTGATGTTTCTATTCAAGCACAATCATGGGATTTTTGAGCTCAAAAATTGGAGATAAAGCAGAAAATAGCTTTCTAGAAGTCGCATTTGGTCAATCTTTAAAAAGCTATTACGAAGAAGATGCTTCACCCAGCCAACCTTGAAACGGACACATTCTGCCCATATGCCAATACATTGTGGAAGGAATTAATGCCTTCCAACTTTAACTCGTCCTTCTGAACTGTTTTCTCACAGCTATTCTTGGCATTCATAAATAGCATTCTTAACTGAAAGTAATCCTTGACTCGTCACGAATATTTAATAACCTAAATATCATGACAGCAAAGCTATAAAATTTGAAAATGTGTCAGAAGCTAAAATAAAAAAATTAACAATTATGCGTAATACATTCAACCAAATGAAGTGATTCCCTCATAAGGCTTTAGCCTCTCTGTTGGATCCCCTAATTAACCGCCTTGACCAACATTAAAAAATAGTTGCCTGACAGCAGGAAAATATCTTACAACATGAGGCCAAAACTGAGCTGCAAAACATACACAACCAAAGAATATTTGGATGAACAATTCATCAATTTAGAAGTGAATCTTTGTTAAGTTCCAGCAGGTGTAAGCCCATGCAATCACAGATATACATATACTCAAGGACTGAATTCAAATGGTTGTGGTGGTTGCGGTTCTCCATCCTCAACAGCTGATGCAGGCAACTGAGCATTTGAGACACTTCCTGCTGATGGAGATGATGCAGGTGCGTCACTCGAAACAAGTACTTCTGGTTCAGAGGGCTGCATGTCCCTTAATAAAACAAAACCTGAGCGTGCCGGCTTAATTGGCATGTATCTACTCCCTTCAAAAAACTTGATATACTTTTCTTGTGCTGGTACAACCCTAGCTGGATTTGTGAGAACCTCTGAAGATAGTTCCGCTTCAGTTTTCTTGTCAGATGTACTATCAACCTGAAAAAAAAAAACAATAAATCAAGACCAATAAATGTAACGTGTAGTGTAGTGTAGTGATAAGTGTGTGTGTGTGTGTGTGTGAATATATATCCACAAAGAGAGTAGTGATCGAAATTATTATTAAGTACATGCTATTGAATAGAACTTACATATACAGTGTACACACATAGCAAAAAATGCCATGATTTCTTGAGTACTCCAAGTCCCCACACACCCAAATGAGGCAGGTTGATGATAGGGTCCAGGGAAGGCATGAACTAGGGAATTTGAGGTATTGGTTAGGAGAGGGGGTACTGGTGGGTGGAATGCCATCTGTCTGAGAGAGACGGTGTGTGTTGATATTTCTTATAATTTATAGAGGCAACCATACGATGGGTGAAGATGGGTTGACATTGATACTGCTTAAGAGCACTAGCTACTGCAACTGCAGTAATGTGAAAAAATATGGGATCATTTCCACATAGGATGAATCACATTTTCAGCGTTTTTTCATCAATACTAATCGCCAAGTTTGAATCCGAGTGACAATCAATACCTCAGAAGAGAAAGGACATTACTATTTACAAAAATTAACAAGTGAACGGAGGAACAAACAAACACAAACACAAATAACCGCTCTCCACATACTAATAAAGCCAGCAATATGTTAATCAGTACTTTTATAATTCATTTTTAACAGAAGCTTCTGGTGACAAAAAGCACCTCAACAGAAAAACTAATTACCTGCATAGGTTCGCCATCCTTATCACTAGTGTTTGGGCCCTTTCCAGAGCCTGCACCACCATTAGCAGGTACAGATGTATTACCATCATCACCAGATACTTTTTCAACTGTACTTTTATGATCTGTTTCTTTTTTTCCTCTGGTTTTAGCCCTTGCTGATGTTGACAAAACAGCTGTTGGCAACTTTGCAGCTGAGGTGGTTGTTGGAGGTGCCATTGGACGAGGATACTCAAACAATGAAGGTTTTGCATCAGATATAAATTCAAACTTTGGGGTCTTCAAGTCATAGTTAAGCCCAATAAAAGCAGTTGGTGCAAAAGACAGACTCAAAAAATAGATAAGCGGATACCAATACCAAAACTGTGTGAAGACTGCCATCCCAATAACAGCAGTCATTCTATCATGTTTTGACCTGGAAAGTACTTTAATAGTTACATTTCTGCCACCTGCATCTAAAATACCAGAAGCCAAAATTGCACCCATCTTACTCATGGTATCCTCATGCTTATCGAGAATTATCTTCTCCAGTTGACGCCTGAAACAATGGCAAGAAAACATTTCAGTATAGTGAAAATTGAACTAAGTCTAAAAGTATATACCAACATTCTGAAAACAATTTGGTGAGCTGTCGGAATATTTGCTTTTAAAATTTGAACTTTTATGAAGTACTCCTCAGCCATTGTAAAGTCCCAGGGACAACATACCTGAAGCTACCTACACGTGGTTCACGTGATTCATTTGTCTGAACAAGAACCATAGCCATTGCTATAAGAGCTCCTTGACGAACAAAATCAACTACATCTGAAGTCAGAGGCTCTAGCAGTGAAATGGCTTCACTCAATCCTGTACCAGCACAAGAAACACCCACTGCTATAGCTGCTCCATACCTAACATGTGGATTGTAAGACTCAGAAAGCAAAGATACAACCCGTGGTGTCTGCAAAAATACAAGGAAATTTGTCAAATCAACATAAGAAAATAGAAACAGCATTGATGCTGCCTACATATTTATGCAAAATAACTCTATTTATGATTCTGACCAGAAAAAGACAATCCTGTCAAGATGCTTTAGATTTTGAAATTGACAAGAAAGCACTGAATCAGGAACATGGAAAGAAAATTAACCTGCTCAGGTTCCGAGTATAAAACAAACCCAAGGGCCAACACTGCAGTTCTTCTCACATCATCACTAACATCTGAGACAGCAAAGTGTAGAAGGTGTCGGATAGCCTTGTTATTGGCCGTTCCACAGTATGCCAAGGCAAGTGCATACATTCCACCATATCGCAAAATAGGATCTTGATCCCGGGTCATTTGTTCAATAAGTGTGTCTGCCTCTTCTTCCCTTCCATAAACAGTAAGGGCTATTCCAAGTGCCAAACCCCTGCATGTCATTTTTAAATTGGGATCATATCTTCCAGGTAGACCCAGGCAATAAGGAGAATTTGACAGCTTCACGTAGAAAACTATTGAAAAGTAGAATTCTTTGTTACTTGACAAACAATTTATACCTGATAATCTTCTCATGTTGTGTGTCATGTGCATATGCAAGCATTTCACTAGCTTTTTCACTTGCAGTCCCAACCATAAGCAGACCCATGCTAATACCTGCAGCTTCTCCAGCAACTGCACTATCTGTATAGAGAACACTCTTGACATCCTCATAAATTTCTTCATCGGCAGTTCCTAAAGCTGCCAATCCCAAACCCAAGCATGCACCATGTTGAATTACCTGTAGAAGTTACAGCACATCTGTAATGGTTACCTTGAGAGCAAAACATGCTGATAGGGTAAATCAATTTTTTAATATAAAATATTGCATATATGCAACCAAAGGAGATACTTCAAGATTTGCGCTGCGTAAGCTTTCACGAAGGAACTGCTTGATCCCTTCTCCATGGTTTGCATGTATAAGTCCCAATGCATATAGGGCTCCACCCTCAGAAAAGGGACTTCCACCTCCAGTAGCACCATTCTGAGGAAGATAAGGAGCCATCAAAGAACGACCTTGTTGAAGATGACCCCTATGAATGACTCCCAAGCCGGCCGTAGCACTGAACTTTGCCCAGTTTGTGGCTCTGCTCAGCCATTCCTGGTAACACAACAGATCAAAACCATAAAATACCACTAAAAATAACAATTTTTTTAAATTTGTGAGAAACACAGTTAAATGTGAATATCAACTTATTGTAAATATAAAGGCACAACTGTATCACCAGATTTTCCCTGAGGAAAGTGTCTGCAGTTGTTCCAGCATGCATCAAAGCATTGGCATAAATGGTGGCACTGTGGCATACACTATTGCGCATTTCAACAGACTGCTTTATGGTCTTCAGTATAAGGAGATCTGACCTGCATATAATCAATATTGATTTGAGTTGGAAAATCTCATGCATTCAGAAGTAGCAACATTGACATATCTAGACCTTTGATTTTAATAAAACAAAGCAAGCAATGGCATAAAAATAGCAACCTATCCATCATTAGGCCATCCCTTGGAACAAGAAAATTACAAAACTAATTGGATTATTGCCAATAATGAGGTACTTACTAAAACAACAACAAATTATATTATATGAATTACAAAAGAAAAGTAATACTTAATTAAATAGCAGTGGAGCAATTCTAAATCTAATGCTATTTACAACAATAGAACTGCTATCTAGAATTTGGTGCCGCTAAAACATTCTTCTGCCATCATTCTAGGGTTTCCAATCTGCTTCCTCCAGGGCGGCAGTGGAAGGGAAGTCAAGTTTTCCTTCATTCATCCTCTCCCACCCATTCTACCAAGAACCCTTGGCCTTCGAGGCTCTTGCAGAAGAAGCAACAAAGAGAAGAAAGATATCCAGGAATGGGCCAGCCTCCGAATTCATCAAAAGAAGGAAGGGTTCATTACAGTTGAATGTTAAATAAGTGTTCATTTGTCTCATTAGTCCTCCCAGATTCAAGGTAAGGTCAACAATTTTTACTGTGGAAATGAATTTCAATCCTTTTTCTTTGAGACCAAGGCCAACAAGGATAAAATATTTAGAGGGTCTCATGGCATTAGGAGAAATTTGAGGTCTAAAATGGACCTTGTAAGGAAAATAATAAAATATGAAATATGAAATTCCAAGGGAAAGAAAGAAAACTACTTTTTTTTCTGTTATTTTCAACTTATTTCATTGTAGGTTTTACTCAAATTTCAAGTGTAGGCACTCAATGGATGGGAAATTAAATTACACATCCAACGGGTACCCACTCTGCATACTTTTGATAGACCGACAGAAATATTTATAGGGAAGTGATGGCATTAGGAGAAATTTTGAGGTCTAAAATGGGCCTCCTGAGGAAAATAATAAAATAAAAAATATGAATTTTCAAAGGAAAGTCCTTATAGGTTTACTTAAATTTCAAGTGTAGGCACTCATTGGATGGGGAATTAAATTACGCATCCAACAGGTACACACTTTGCATACTTTTGATAGACCAAAGATATTCTGGAACTACATGAAAAAAAGATATTGTTTTCATGTATTTCCAGTATATCTCACTATGGGTCTATCAAAAGTGGGTATATCTCCAAAACTATTTACCCTTATGGTTGACATCATCATCTTGAATGCTTTTGGTACTTTTAAAATTGATATCGATAGGAAATTGTTTGTTGAGGCCCATTTTTTACCTCAAAATTCCCCTGATGTTTCTTGGAGCAAATGGGCTTATTACTAAATCACTGGTCTCCTAATTTGATCCAGAAGATGAAGTTCCAAGCATTGTCCCAGTCTGGGTCAGTAGCCCCTTCTATGACTACGAGCATGTTTATTTCGAGAGTAAGTTATGAAATGAGTATAGGCACTTCACTGTAACAAACATAAATATATATAATATATAAATATAAATAACTAATAAGTAATAATTAATTATGAAGAAGACATGACATATGAAAGCTCATGTCTCTTATGAAAGGGCACCCCTGCGTGGGAATATATACAAGCCCTCATCCTCATTGTAGCTCATATCATTATATCTCATTCATATCATATTCTTATATATTATTATTAATATATTTACTATCTTTAAATGGATTATTGCGTATTGTCCTATTTATATTGGATATTTACATAGTGAACCAGGTTGGTTCACCACAATGGTATCAGAGCTTTGTTTCTGATCTTGGCCTTTGGCCACCGGACCTTTGGGTCAATATTGTTTCGCTTGGCAACATCTCCGTAGACCTTTGGCCACTCAAAATTCTTGAATTCTAGGAACTCCAGGTCCTTGACCATAAACTTGGCCTTTGGCCAAATTTCTCAGAAACTCTGTTGGAGAAAATACCATTCAGCTGCTACCTATATATAAAGAGGAATTAAGTACCGAAGAGAACTGTTGTAGAAGTACTGAGTACAAGAAGACGAGTCCACTGCCAACAAACTGCAATTCATAATTAAAGATTATTTTGCTGCAAATTCGAAGATCAAAGTATTACAATACTATCAGAAATAAAAAATTAAAATCCAAATTGATCAGTGACCGTACGATTTACAGCCGTACCTGTCCAAGTCATATCCGTACGATTAAATTACAGCTGCAGAGTATTAAAATCCATACTATTCACTATCGTAACCAAGTTCCACCATATTGTACAGATAATTAAAACCATACGGATCCATATGGTCATGTCTTATTAAAACTTGTTTTAATCATATGAAAAGTTTAAATTAACAAGGAAAAAGTCATAAATATGGAGGTCATCAATATAAAAGAGGTGACATTTGAGAAAAGGTCGCCACCTTACAACTGTGAGAGGAAATAAGGAGCCCTGACCCTACCTTGTGAAATTGTTATTGTTAGATTTAGGGTAAATTTGCAAAAACAGTAAGCTCTTTTA
>ML781687.1:458910-471150 GCA_009831015.1 Picea engelmannii | reverse complement strand
GTTATTGGAAATTTATAAAGTTCAAAAAGAAGTTAAAGTGGAACCAAGGCATTAATATCTTATCAAAAGTGAAAAAAATATTTATATATTTATATAAAATATAAAATATATTTATATTTATATAAATTATAAAAAGTAAAAGTTTGTGCACTATATATATATATATATATATATTATAATACTAATCAAGAAGTATCAACCAAAAGAACCAAACGAAGAGTTACCAAGAATTAATAGTCAAAGTACTCATATTGAAGGGAAATCCTAAAGTTCAAGTTAAAAGGGATTATAAAGGTTTAAAGTTTTAATAAAAAGGGGACATAAAAAGTGTGAAAAGGTGTTTTTTATAAATAAAGAAGACACTTAAAATTAAATGGTGAAGATATTCTTAAATCAAAAGCAAGGTGTTAATATTTATAAAAGGAAAAGTATTGAAAGTTTATTAAGTTATTGGAAATTTATAAAGTTCAAAAAGAAGTTAAAGTGGAACCAAGGCATTAATATCTTATCAAAAGTGAAAAAAATATTTATATATTTATATAAAATATAAAATATATTTATATTTATATAAATTATAAAAAGTAAAAGTGTGTGTATATATATATATATATAATAAGGAGATACTTAAAAAAGGTTTTTAACCAAAGTCAAAGTTATAAAAAGGCCAATTTAAAGATGACAAAAGTAAGATTTACTTACTTGTAGGTTGTCCAATAGTATGTTGCGGTTTTTCTAAATTAAAAGGGAGTATGCAAGGAAGAGAGGTTAACATCATTTTCAACTTAAACTATAATGAAAATTATATTAATATTGATTTGGCAAATCAATTATTAATTCCAGAACCGAATATAATTGAAAATAAAGATATTTTTCAAATTAAGGAGTTGCAAGTGAAAATTGACGAATATAAATATACATCTCAATTATATGTCACAACTATGTATAGAGAAGAAATCGACATCATTATGGGGCTACCCTGGTCTAAAAGCCTAGGTACCTTTATCTTAAACATGGAAAAAAGATTTGTAACATTCCCCTATAAAGAGAAGATGATAACATTACAAGACACCGCATCAGAGTTAGATTCTATAACACTAGAAGACTTTAACGATATCTCAGAAGTGATACTTCAAGAAAATAAAAAAGCAATGCAAAGGATGCAAAAAGAATTTGACAAAGTTATCAAAAGGATAAAAACAAAGAAATTTATCGTTTAAAAGAACACAGTCAAAAACTACTTACACAGATCAAAAAGTCAAAGGTTCGAAAACAATGTGTTCAGAAGTTGAAACAAGAGAATCAAAATCTCAAGAAGAACCTATCAGAAAAAAATAAAGAAAATTCTCGTTTGAAAAACCTCAATCACAAGCTACTAGAACAAATCAAAAAATTGAAAGAAGAGAAACTTGAAAATCCAGACATTAAAGCTCAAGAAGATGCCAATCCAGTTGAAGAAAAAACATATAGAGATGTTGGAGTACAAACGATGAAAGATCCAGGGAAACTTACTAATCAAAATTCAGCCATTAACAAGGCAACATCGCCGCATGAAGAAAATCATATATCAAAGTCAAAAGAAGAAAATGCTACAAGTATGATAAGGGGAAATCATGTTATGAGAACTCCCTCTTGACATTTAAATCATAAGAGTAGATATATTAACCAGTGAGAATATCAATATTATCCAAAACGAGAACCCTATAAATACCCAATTTCGCTGAAGATAGAACTAGGGTGGGCAGACTCTTTCACAATTCAAGAGTCCTGCTCAACTCTTTGTCACTCATATCGTCTGGTATCATCAATCTTAACAACACCAAAAACAAAGACTCATGCGAAGACATTGCAAGCCAGAACGAAGAAGTAAGTCTCTCCATAAGCATGCTTTGAGGACAAAGCATTGAAGGTGAAGGCAATGTAACAAACATAAATATATATAATATGTAAATATAAATAACTAATAAGTAATAATTAATTATGAAGAGACATGACATATGAAAGGTCATGTCTCTTATGAAAGGGCACCCCTGCGTGGGTATATATACAAGCCCTCATCCTCATTGTAGCTCATCTCATTATATCTCATTCATATCATATTCTTATACATTATTATTAATATATTTACTATCTTTAAATGGATTATTGTGTATTTTTCTATTTATATTGGATATTTACATAGTGAACCAAGTTGGTTCACCACATGGGCTTGTTACTAAATCACTGGTCTCCTGATTTGATCCAGAAGATGAAGTTCCCAGCATTGTCCCAGTCCAGGTCAGTAGCCCCTTCTATGACTAAGAGCATGTTTATTTCGAGAGTAATTTCTGACATTAGTATAGGCACTTCACTAAGGATTGCCCATAAACGAACCTCATATTCAAATGTCCCCAGAGGAGGACGGAGAAGGATTTAAGCAGGTGTTGAACCCCAAAAAGAAAAAAGCAGTCTCAAAAAGACAAGGGAAAGAAAAAGGAAGTCAAGCTCTGAAAAAAGATTTGAAGTTCTGGCAAATCAGTAACAGTCGGTCAAGAATTTCAGGTATGGAAGAACCT
Source organism: Picea engelmannii (assembly GCA_009831015.1). Lineage (NCBI taxonomy): Eukaryota > Viridiplantae > Streptophyta > Pinopsida > Pinales > Pinaceae > Picea > Picea engelmannii. The sequence goes on along the minus strand of ML781687.1, from coordinate 468,598 downwards.
CCAAATGCAGAGAAAGATAGCACAGAAAAATGAAGACCCTCTCTCTCCAAAAGAACTAGAAGACAGGCCTCAGCCAAGGAAACCGAAAGCATAGAAAAAAAATAAGGGCAACCAAAGGCTGAAAAAAACAAAGCCTTACAGAAGCAGAAGGATAATCAATTATTTGATACAGGTTAAAAAACCAAAGCCTCATAAGCAATGAAACTCTTTAAATGGAATTGCAGAGGGATAGGAACCTTAGACAGAACTAACAGTTTAAGATTGATGATAAAGAAGAAAATGCCTCACATAGTCCTTCGAGAAATGAGGTTTGGTATATCTAGCTTTGATCAAATAAAAAAACTCCATCTGGAAGAATGATGAACTAGTATTAAAGGAGCCACAGGATTTCTCCGCTGATCTTGCCATCATGTGGAACCTGTTCGGTATCGCTGTAGAGAGTACCTTGCTGATCTCACTGGATCAAATGGCAGGGTAGACACTCCCAACCCAACCACTCTTTTGAAATAAGAAATGTCTATGCTCCAAATAATCATGGGAAAAAGAAGCAATGCTGGGGATTTTAACTTGGTCCTGAAGAACATGGAGAAAAAAGATGGGCCCGTAGATCAGAGACCCCTGTAGAGAGCTTGTGGAGGGTGTAATGCAAGAATGAAGCTTCATAGATATCAATCCAAAATTGAGGAGGTACACCTGGAAAAATAAAAGGTTAAGCCCAGGCTTTATAGACAAAAGGCTTGACAGATTTTTAATTCAGGATTCTTTCTTGGAGGAACATCTGGTTATCTCCTCTGCAATTATTCACTCTATCATTTCTGACCATATCCCTAATTCTCTAGATCCGTCCCCTCCATTATGGTTGGGAGAAAAGAAATTCCCAGATATTATTCAGAATTATTGGGAGCAGCGCCTAAGGATCATTCTCATATAAGTGGGAACAAAAGATAAAGCACCTAAAAACAGTGCTGAAGGAGTGGTCAAAATTTGAGTTTTTGATCCAGCCCTGCAAAGGAACCAAGCAGGGCCAAAACTAGCTTCTTTGCAGGGAGAAATCAATGAGTTGTAGTTTACTGATTTTTTTCTTCCGGAAGAATAAAAAGACATAACTCATATTTAGTTCACAGCTGCAGGAGACGAATTTTGGAGATTAAAGCCCAGAAGTTTCTGGATAATTAAGTGACAACAAAAACACCGAATTTTTTAACAAAATGGCTAACAGAAGAGGGCACATAACAAAATTGTTGAAATCTATCTTCCAGATGGCAAACATTCATCTGATTTCCAAGAAATCTTGGAGCAAGCTCATCTCCTCTAAAAGGAGAGCTTAACAGAGCCCCAAATCTCAAGAGATGATGCCCAAGAAAGGTTCCTCCCCAATAATCCAAAGGTTTTAACTTTTAAGTGAAAGCAATAATGAATAATCAGTTTTTGTTTAGACCTGTCAGAGAAGAGGAAGTTGACAATATTTTCTCCTCCATCCAGACAAAGGCTTAGGTCCAGATGGTTTTTTGGCAAACTTCTATTACCACTTTTGGGACATGATAAAAGTTGGCATGGAGGATGAATACAGAATAAAATAGAAAATGAGAGGTGGAATTAACTATACTTTCCTTGCCCTCTTTCTGAAGGAAACTAAACCAGTCCCTTTTGCAACATTCCACCCAAATCTCCTGGTGTAAGTTTCATACAAAACTTGCTCAAAGATTATAGCATCATCTTTAAAAAAATTCCACTCAGTTGATCTTGGAAGAGCAGGGAGAGAGATTCATCCCTGGCAGGTCTATATGTGAAAACATTGTTCTGTTCCAGGAAGCAGTTCACTCCAGTCAGCAACTAAAAGGCCAGACATTGTGATCAAGCTGTACATGGGCAGCACATTTGATAAGAGAAAATAGTCTTTTCTATTTAAAGTAATGGGAAATTTCAGCTTTGGTTGCAGGTTTTTAAATAGATTATAGGATAAGGGCTTGCAGTTCCTCCCCCTGGATAGCCCCTTTTGTACATGGAAGATCAGCAGATTTTTAAACCTTCTCGAGGCTAAAGGAAAGGTTGTCCACTGTAGGAATTTAATGACAAATCAGCATACACAAATTCTGTCATACACTTAGCAACCCAGAGATAACTGTCTTAAATGAACTCTGAAATGTATAAACCCACATTCAGAAAATACCATAAGCAGAAATGCACATTGTTAAGCACTTTTGCAGCAGAAAAATAACAATAAACAGCAGTCACACATCCATGTAAAACTCAGAAATTTAGGCAGGGAAAACCATAGTAGCATAATTTGTCTGAATTGGTGTTTCCTGTACAGAAATTTTGAATGCGTACGGAATTCGTCGAACATTCGGCTATGTACAGATACAGGCTCCGAGGACCGCCGGCAGACCTGTAATGTTTGAAAATTCCAGGCTTCGAGGACCACTGGCCGCCTTTAATGTTTGAAAATTCATTATAATGAAGTTATGAACTGTTATAAATATACTCCCTTGCCTTGATACTTCAAATCATGATTCATGGACTCGTCAATCCAGAGGCTGAGAATCGAGATCCCCCTAGAGAGTTGAAATTAATCGCATTTCGCAGTGTGCACTGGGCAGTGGAGGTCATTTTTAAATTTTTATGCAAATTTTTAAATTTTTTAGAATTTGAAAAATATATGTTTTTAAATTTACAAGTAACCTATTTCCGTATTTTATCCGTACTAGATTTTTTTGTTACATATTTTTTCCGTATCAAATCGAATTTGTATCCGTATTCGTACTCTAATTATGTTATCATGGGGAAAAGTTAAAACCCAAATGTGGAAAACCCAATGAGAGATCTTTTTATTAGCTTCAGGAAAGTCATATCAGCAGCAAAATACAATTTCCAGCAAGGGAAAACTTTACTTACAGCACCCAACACTCCCCACAAATTCTGCCTTGAATTTCGTGCCAAATCAGTACTGCTGTATGGCCCCCTTGACTGTACAGCACCTCAAAAATCGTGCCCACAGTCAGCTGTACGGACAGAACAGTACGACTCCTTCTGCAGCAAAGAATACTACAACAGACTCGAATTCCGTGCCAGTGACCTTTCACCTTCCAAGTGTCTTTTCACCTTCCCCATCCCTAAATCCAATGGCCAAGATCTAATCTTGCCTTTAAATGATCAAGAGACATGATTCATTCCCTCCAAAATAAATCACTTAAAATATTATAGTACAAATTCACTTTATAACATAAGTGCACTTTATGAAATAAAGTCACTTTAATATTAGAAGGTACACTTAATAAAAGTCACTTTAATAGAAGAACCACTTTATTACAACTTTATAAAAACCCATTACAAAGTCAAGTGCCTAGTAGTGTAAATATAAGGTCACTGCCGCATACAAGACAAAATATGCGGAGTACCTCCGGAGCTATAAAAGCTAACATCCACCCTCTCCTTTTGTATATATTATAATTCCAGAATCAGTAAGCAGAGCAATTGAAATTGAAAGAACAAAAGGGACTCTCCCAGGTGTTCAAATCATTGGAGGAAATAAGTCAAAATCCCAGTCTCAATTTGCAGATGATATCTTCCTTCTACAAGGAGTTTCTACCATTACAGCTAAGAGCTTTTACAAGATTCCAGATCTATATCTGAAAGCATCAGGTGGCAAGCTAAATCATAAGAGTGTTGTTTTGTAACTTGATTTACAGCAGCCCTAAGGCTCAAAATTGACAGGGCTAAGATCAGAGAGACCTTCTAGGTTGAAGATGAAATTTCTGTTTTGCATCACATTTTGAATTCCGAGAAATTTCCACATGGTTTCAAAGCTTGTTATGGTTGAGATCACTCTTGAGTTAGGTGCGAGTTTGTATTTCAGCTGGATTTTACCTAGGACAGGTACTTGACCTAGTTGAGGTCATTGGATGAGAAACACTAGGTTACTTGGGAGAAACATTTGTACCCGGGAAAGGGTTGTCTACTTCATATACCACTGATTTTGTGCACTTGAGACTTGTTCAGGATGTTCTAACTATGTTTCATGGAAATTCATGCTTCAGATTCTTATAGAGGATGCAAATCTTTGGGAGCATGTTGAGAAGGAGATTCCAGAACCTGCCGATCCAGCACCTTGGCCACTCATCGAAAGAAGGAAGCCGAAATGAAGAGAATCATTCTTGATTCTATGAAGGATCACTTCATCTCACACATTTCAGATAAGACAACAGGTAAGAAGATGTTTGATTATTTGGTTGAGTTATTTCAGAACTCCTGTGCTTTTCAACAGTTGCGCTTGTGAGACCAACTTTCAACCGTTTGCATGAGCAAGACAGATACTATGGTGAACTACTTGACCAGGATCAATGAATCGATGGATCAATTGTCAGCCATTAGAACTAAGGTGGAAGATCAAGAATAAGAGTCCATTGCCCTAAAAGGGCTTGCTCCTTCCTGGATGCCTTTCATTCAAGGTGTTTTTGCTCAAAAAAATATACCAAGTTTCCCAAGCTTTGGGTTGATCTTGTGTAGGAAAAATTCAAATTGCAATCTTGTTCGGAACAAGGGGAAGTAGATGCTATTGGTCATGTCGAGAAGACAAAGAAAGGCTTCATAAAGGATGGGACAGATACAACAAAGAATATAAGACTTGAGTCAAGTGATGTGCTTCTAACGTCATGAGATGGGACATTAGGCAAGACAGTGTCCATTAAAGAAGAAGGGAAAGGGTGCAAGACAGGTTGCAGCAGGGACTATTGCAAATGTAGAGGAGATGAACTCTCAATTTGAGATTGCCTTTTCCATCACTTCTTGTTTATATTCTAAAACTGTGTCTAGCATTGGTTGGTATGTAGACAATGGAGCTTAAGACACAACATATGACAAGTCTTTGTTCAGTAGGATTCAGGAGCAAGAGGGAGGGATGACTGTGGTGCTTGGCAATGATGCCACTTACCCTATGAGAGGAGTTGGCTCCATTTCAATCTGGATGCCTTCAGGTGATGTTCTTGAGCTAGATCACATTTTTATTGAATCTTGGTTTTAGGAAGAACCTCCTTTCAATTTCTTATATAACAAATATACATTGGAGACTTGCCTTTGAGGGACAACAATGCACCGACAGTGATTGTAGTTTAGCTAATCCGAGGACTTTGGCTAGAGCGATGAGAGAGGGTGGCCTTTACAAGTTACTTGTTGATCCAATGGCACGTGTACATTCCAATGGGAGGCTAGAAGAGCCTTCTAGCTTTGAGGAGGCACATGCATGGCAAGAGGCCATAGAGCTAAGTTCAACACTGATTGGAAATGATTTAATCGCATCTTGTGTTGGTTTGCAGGATTCTCCTTTAATGATCAGGAAGAATATGGAGGTTGTTCCAGATTAAGAGGCTTGGGAGCATGTAGGAGCACCCAAATCTTCAATAAGGGTGAGTATACCTTGTTAGAATGTAATGGATGTGCTCGTTTAACCATAGACCATATCACTATTGTCACCCAACCATAGGCCGACGCCACCCCCGAGCACCTTAACCTTGACAGAGAATCATTTTGGAAGCAAACCCTAGGCTAAATAGCCAAACAAGATAGCACACTTCTCTCCAAGGATAGTGCACCAAATAGGAGTAACAAGAGCTAATCAGAGAGTCCAAACCATAACCAAGAGAGAGTCGAAGCCAAAACCGAAATCTGCTAGCTGCAGCAGCTACAATGGCATCTCTCCTCCAAAATTGCACACAAACTGGCCAACTCCAGTGCGCACAAGTGTTGCTTCTGTAGTTCTGAGAATGCCTGCCAGAATGAAGACTGGCCTCCTGTATTTATACTAAAACTGGCAAACTTCCTGGGCCAACTTCTCATTCTAGGTGCCTATTTACTTAGTATATAATATTTCCTTTAGCCGACTTCTCTTGGAGGCTAATAACCTAATACAAATTATCCTCTTGAGCCAACTTGTTTTCTAGGGTTATTAGCTAACTAATTTAGGATTTCTTCTTGCTTCCCGGAATATTCTATTCTCGTCAAGTTTACACGTGGAGGTAAATACCTCCCGCAACTACCATAATATCAACACTCCCTCCTAGATAGAGAGGTATTTGAAAGTAATGGTCTTGAGCACAAACATACCATTTACACGGTAGCATCAACATAGTCGTATAGACTATCTCATGACTAGATCATGAGCACCATCATCATTATCAGTGTCATCAGTTGCGTCATCTCTTGAAACCATACTCCATCTGAGTAATCAAACATGATGTTGGATAAGTCACTCACTCCACAGAATGACACAAGAGCCATTCTTCTAATCCGGACATATGTCCTAGAAGAATAAATGTTGTGAACCATTTTCCATTTGGGAAATCTTTGTCCATTGATCATCCATCTAGTTGATAATCATTTCCAACACTATTGATAGTCTTCAAGGCGATCAGAACAATGTCATTCAATAGAACACAATTGTGTTTATCCATAGTAGCACACAACTACAATCTAGTGGTACACTGCCACACCAAGTAGCACACTTGATCAGTGACATATAGTCACAATCAGTGGAACACATCCACTACAATAGTATACATCTACTGTCCGGAGACATATAGTCTCCATAACAATCATATCATCAACCTGCACAGAAAACATTGTTATGATATATAAATTGAATCATCTGGGCCATTCTTCCACTCACATCTGTGAGATCTGGAAGAGCATCTGCCCTAAGAATGTAAAACATCAACGATGAGTTATCTGGACTATTCTTCTCAAGCAAGGAAGAATAATTGTCCCGATTTCTGAGCCTGGACCATTCACCTATCTGGGCCATTCCTCCATCACTAAACAAAGTGCAACCTGGAGAGAATGATGAATCTGCACTAGGGAATGCTTGTCCCTGATTGTTGAACCTGAAACATTCACCTATCTAGGCCATTCCTCCGACACTAAATAAAGTGCAACCTGGAGAGAATGAATTTGCCCTAGGGAATGATTGTCTGGACCATTTCCTAAGGAAATGACTGTCCTGCACCAACCTCCAAAACGGACCATTCTTCGAAACTGTTCACAACTGTGAGCTTCGAAAGAATGACTGTCAGGCGAGGCGGACCATTCTTCTTGACCACTACTGAGAGTGATCGTCAAGAAGAGAGACTGTCCTAGACCATTCCCTATGTTAACCACAAGGGGAATTGTTGTCTATGGTACATCAGCAATCCATCGAACCATTTTCAATACTAAAATGACCGTTTGATCTGGACCATTTTTCAAACTGGAAAATACTTGTCCGTCAGAAATCTCAAACCACTTTCCGAACTAGAAAGGAACTGCTCATCCTAGACCATTTTTTGAACTGAAAAATGACTGTAATCAACAACACATCAGTGCTCCCTCCCAAGCTGGGAGTCATCTCTTCCTTTTTCAATAAGGAAGTCGTCTTCACGAGCTCCAGCTTGAGTACACAAACTCTTTCATCTTGAACAGAGACTTTACCAAAATGTCTGCTTATCTGCTCATCTGTGAAGATATATATTGGAGAACCACTTCTCCTTTCTGGACTTCATCACGAAGAATGTAATGCTTGATCTCAATGTACTTCGATCTTTCTGGAACACTGGTTTTTTGAAGGCTTCATATAGCTCTGATCATCATAGTTGAGTTCAGCTCTTTTGTTTCCTGCTAGCTCATAACATCGTGGCAAGGGTCAAACTTGGAACATATCCAAGTGGTACTTCTTATGTCATCATGAGAGCTTTGTCATGGATTGGCAATCCATCATCCTTGAGTTCTGAGTAACCATTCTGATACAGTATCTTTGTTATAGAAGGTTTTTCACCACGCTTTTGTTGTGCATTGGAGGCTCCGCACCAAGTTGTTTGAATCCATACAAAACCTTCTTCCATCTGCATACAAGAGTCTCTTCCTGGTATACCTCAAAGCCTTGAGGTTGTTCTACATACGTTCTTTGTTCAATTATTCTAAAGAACAGTCTTTGCATTCATCTGATGTAAACTCCAACCCATGGATATTGCAGACGATATAATGGCTCATGTAGAGGCATGTCTGGTTTACTAGAACAAGCAATCATCATAGTCTTCTCCCTCCATTTGGGAGAAACCTCTAGTTCTGGATCTCGCAATGCTTATATTCATAAGTCTTCCATACATTGTTCTTCATCACAGCTTTCAGTTCTTCTGCTTGATTGCTTTTAGTGAGTTCATATCAGGTTGGTAGTCTTGTAATTCTCGATACAATGATTGGTTGTTCTGGATTTCCCTTCTCTCTTGGAATCTTCATGTTCTTCCTCATGTTTTTCTTTAGCTCTTAGGTTCATGGAGTTTTCTATAGATTCCATTCCCTGAAGATTCCAACTTCTTTCTTTCATCATAGGATCATGGATGTGGATGGACAACCAGGGATACTTTAAGGCTTCTTTTCGAAGAAGACTTCTTCTAAATTCAAACTGAACACGTGCTGCTCTTCATGGTTGCTACCAATGATGGGAACATGGATAGATACTATTATTTAGGATTAGCTCCCTCCTAATCCTTGCTTCATGCATGAGCGCATGCTCATCTTTTGGAATTTTGTAATCAGCTCCCTCCAACTAAGAGAGCCCATGCTTCCGTCTGCATCCTTATTGCCTTCTGCAAAGAGTCACAAGTCTTTTTCCAATTTCCTCTTGATTGTTGACTTCTTTTTGTCTTTTACTTCTTCTAGGTTTCTTCAAGAGTGATTCTGATTTCGGCTTATCTTGCAGTTGTTACTTATGTAATGGCTTCCACATGAATTGTTACCAGGGTTTGTTGATGTACTTCATCCTTTCATGTGTATTGCCTGACTTGTAGTCATTGTGATAGCAATCCTTATCTTGTTCTTCCATAGGTATAGTTTCTCTTTGAACATATTATTTTCTAGGAAATAGATATGCAAAACATGGTATGTACAAGAACTATGAAGAGTATTGTTACTTTGTCTTAGAAGAAGAAGTATGTTTTGTCCTGCTTGGCTTTCTTTGAGGGTTCCCTTTCTTCGACAATTGATGCTTCGTGTGTTTCCTCCCTTTTCTTTAACTCAGAACAATGATTCTTGTAGTGACCATACTTTCGACAATTGAAGCATTGTATTCTTGACATATCTTTCTCTTGATTTGGTTTCTTCCTGGAGCCAAACTTCTTTTTATTCCTGAAATCCTTGAACCTTGTTGTGAAGGCTTGATCATTGTACTTCTTTTGGGGTTTCTCTTTTGCATTGATTCTTGATTCTTCTTGTGCACAGCAAGTCCAAAGTTCTTAAAATGTAGGATACTCCTTCCTTGTGTTCATGCTTGCGGCAAATGCATCCCATGTCTTGGGAAGACCATTGAGTACTATGTTTACCAATTCCTTCTCTGAAATGATCTCTTCAATAGCTTGTAGTTGATCTCTTAACTAAGAAATTCTCACAAAGTATGATGTTATGCTGTCATCATCATTCATCTTCATGGCACGGAGCTCATTCTTTAGACTCATTACTTGTCCAATGTTTCTGACTGAGAAGAGGTTTGTTAGGGAATCATACATCTTCTTAGATGAGTCAAGTGTTGAAAATACTAAAACAACTGAGAGGGGGGGGTGAATCAGTTGTATATAAGCTTAAACAATTTTATACTTATTAAACCATTATTAATCTTTCTTCATGTGGTCATCAACAATGTACAGCATATGAACAGTAAAAGTAAAAA
>ML781687.1:433575-457085 GCA_009831015.1 Picea engelmannii | reverse complement strand
TCATTGTCATTGTTCATGAGACTCGTGAAACTCCGATTCCCGATTCTCCGATGAGCAAAATCAACGGTCCATATCTCAAGCTTGCTTTAACGGCTGCGATCAGATCGCGAAATCGCATATCGCGATTTCGGGGTTTTCGTTGTAGAGTGAACTGGACATTTCAAAGTCCCGATCCCCGATTCTCCGATGGCTTATCTCTCTCGCAACTTCTATAGATCTGACGGTCCTCGTTCTTTCGGGAAATTTGAATGAGATCCTACGGTCACTGACTCTTCTCCTCCCGATTATTGTTGCGCTGCTATTCATTGCTATTGTCATCACTGCAACCACAACTGTACTTGCCATCAATGACAAGTATACGCTGATTTGCTTTCTATTAACTGAAATTGCCAACATCAAGATGGGAGATGTAGGGTATCAAGTGGTCTTTTATAGAGTCCACTATGATACTCATGGCATTCATGTCACTATCTTTGAACTTCTCCATAACTGCAACGTTTTGCGGTTCCTTCTCTTTTCCTTCTTCAAACTCTGGTTCCACGATCTTTCCTTTCACGATATCCAGCACTTTATTCTTGGCAAGGATGAGGTCAATCCTTGTCTTCCGTGCTATGAAGTTAGAAGCCCCTTCTAACTTGTTTTTCGACTTCATAGAGTAAGTCATGTCTACTTTGACTTGGTCAACCCTAAATTTGACCAAAAACTGAAACTTGACGTCTTAGCCCGCTGAGAGTACCAGGAGATGGGCTAGGCTAGGGCGCACTAGTCTATCCAGAAATTAGGTCAATCCCTTCACTTAAGGTGCCTTAACGAGAGGGTTAGGGTTTCTGCAACTACACCTGCTAGTAACCCTAGCGGCAATGCTTTAGTAACTACTCCTGCTAGAAACCCTAGCGACAGTTCTTCAACGAACTTAGTATCCTTATTTCTATGCTCCCTTCCAGTGGTTAGACTGAATGAAGGAGGTGTGGGCCCATAACCTGTTAGAATGTAATGGATGTGCTCGTTTAACCATGGACCATATCACTATTGTCACCCAACAATAAGCTGAAGCCACCCCCGAGCACCTTAACCTTGACAGAGAATCATTCAGGAAGCAAACCCTAGGCTAGATAGCCAAACAAGATAGCGCACCTCTCTCCAAGGATAACACACCAAATAGGAGTAACAAGAGTTGATCAGAGATCCCAAACCATAACCAAGAGTCCAGGCAAAAACCAAAATCTGCTAGCTGCAGCAGCTGCAATGGCATCTCTCCTCCAAACTTGCGCACAAACTGGCCAACTGCAATGCGCACAAGTGTTGCTTCTGCGGTTCTGAGAATGCTTGCCAAAATGAAGACTGGCCTCCTGTATTTATACTAAAACTGGCAAACTGCATGGGCCGACTTCTCATTCTGGGTGCCTATTTACTTAGTATATAATATTTCCTTTAGTCGACTTCTTCTCTTGGAGGCTAATAACCTAATACAAATTATCCTCTTGAGCCAACTTGTCTTCTAGGGTTATTAGCCAACTAATTTAGGGTTTCTTCTTGCTTCCCAGAATAATCTATTATCGTCAGGTTTACACGTGGAGGTAAATACATCACGCAGCTACGTGGAGATAAGGCTGAGTGTACCTCTTAGGACCCAAATCTTCAATAAGGGTGAGTGTACCTCCTAGGAGATATGATAGTCATGTTACATTGATATTTTCCTAGTGATGTTGCATTGGTTTCTTCAATCCATAAGACTTCCAACTGTGCAGAGGAGAGGTATGATGATGAGATTGACTTCATCCATGATCCTTCTAGTTGTTCAGTAGAGGAAAGGTGTCACACCTTGACAGAGGATGATGCTAAGACAGATTCCAGAGTTTCAGCTAATGAGAGTATTATAGAGTATAGAGCCAAGGATCATGGATTCTCTTAGACAGAGAGAGTTGCCTATGATACTCTTGCTAAGGATCATGGATTCTCTCGACAAAGGGAGTTGACTATGATGTTACTCTTACTTCAAGATTCTCTTGGGATGAGAGAGTTGACATAGTTCAGGTTAGTCCAGTTGCCAGAGGATTTGAGGTGCATGAGAGGGAGTCTCGTGTTCACAGCATAATGATGACCTTGCATGGATTGTTTCCTATACCACGAGCTTTGTATTCCAAGATCGAGGAGTTGACTTGTATGGCTCTCTATCATTGTGACTATGATATGTGATATACTTGTCTTGATCTTGTATGGAAATGTGATCTCTACAAGAGGTCATGGACAACTCATGATGTGATGTCCATTGATTTTGGATCATGACGCTGGCTTGGAGGATGATGGAGTTGGGCACATAACTTTTGTTCCAAAGAGATATCCTTTCATATTCACAGATGATCATCATTCATCGGAGGATTGAGATGCACAAATAGCATGGGTGACAAGTTCTTTACAAATGATAATGGTTGATTCCAGGATCGCAGCAAGTACAAATTTGCTAGTAGCAAATTTGGTGGAGTTGCAGAGGGAGTCAACAAGTGTCGATATAAACACTTTTCTCGTAAAGGGGGAGTGTTAACTTTCAAGGTTACTTCGAAAGTGTTTACACCATGCTTGGCATGCTTCATGAGATACGTGGTACATGGTGTATGTTCAACCCCTAGATGGTCCAAGATAGCTTGCTCAGTGGATGATCGACCTCAAATAGTTGTTGGCTTAGTGTTCTTCTCTTAGGCATTGGAGTTTTCTTGGCAATTTAATGGACACCCTTCATTGGGGCCCCATGAAGTATCCACTTGCTTGGAGAACACCCTAAATGGGAGAAGGGCATCAAGCCCTAGTTGGCATACAGCAACTTAGATTCTTGTTTGAAGGATTAGATATGGCTCGAGGACGCCTAGGGCTTCGTCAATATTCTTGCAAGGGCAGCTGACCCGATGGAGTACATTGCTTAGGAGAATCAATGAAGTCTATGGAGGCTTGTGATGGAGGGATGTGGACTTGCCTTGGGTAGCTACATCACCTTGAAGCCATTATTGTGCACGACATCACCTTGGAGCATGACACATGTACTTTAGAGTGTAGTGTCTCACTTGTATTGGAGTATAAGTGTTCATTGTAGGTTTGCTTGTAAGGGCTAAGGCCCACATTGTATTGTTGGCATCCCTTACCTCTCATATAAATAGAGGAAGAAGAGATTATTTCCATTCATAGATGTTCATTCACTCACTTGTATTCACTCTTGTGATGAGATGTGACCTAGAGAAGTGTACGCACTAGTCTCTCTCTCTCTAAAATCTTCAAATGTGCTCTCTCTCTCTCTCATTGCTAGGGGTTATTGGTCTTCTTGGTGTATCTTAGAACATCCTAGAGATCTAAGCTTAGGGTTTATCCCTTGGAGATTGGAGATTGGGGTTTGTAATAAAACCTAGGGTTGAAATGTGAAGGAAGAGGAGATGACAATTTGCCTTGGAGAATATGTTGGAGTGATTCTTCTCTCTCTCTCGTCACATCCTAGAGGTCTAAGGTTAGGGTTTATCACTTAGAGATTGGAGATTAGGGTTTGTGATCAAACCTAGAGTGGAATTGTGAAGAAGAGGAGAGGACAACTTGCCTTGGAGGATATGTTGGAGTGATTCTTGAATATTGGATCTTCTTGGTTACTAGGGTTTTGTTGATTTTCCCTAGCTAAGGTTTGGAGAGCTAGGAGGATTTGTACTAGACTTAAGAGAAGGCTATGGTATATACATGTACTTCATCTTGAGACTATTAATTGTAAAACAAATATAGCATAAACTTGTAGACAAACACAATAAGTTTCAGATCTAATTAACTGGCTGAAATCACACAATTCATGCAATGACTATCAACATAAAAAATAATTAGAGTAGTCACACAAAAGATATCAACATAAATATCTGGAAACCCCACTTCTCTCGGGAAAACCTTATTGGATTTGTCTCTCAGCGAAAGATACATACAAAAATTTCACTGTAAAACCAGTTTAGGAGGTCATACCAGTTGTACAACTCCGTACAATCATTAATCCTCTGTGGGCGACCGTACAACAGTACAGTACCCTAAAATTTGGTCCTCTTTAGCTTGGCTAGAAGATTTGTACTGTTGTATGGACTCCTTTCTTATTTTCTTGCTAATACGACCTCCCTTCTTCTGCCCTCTTCTTCACTGCTTGAAGTCCGTACGACCTGTACGGTTTTCTCTTGGGCTGAGTGGTACAATCCTCTCTTTTCCAAAGATCTCTTGGATCGGCCCTACTTGGCCTTCTACAAATTGGTTAGGCCCAACTTGACTTCCTCTCCTTGCACACTAAAACTCGGCTTGGTCTTCCTTTGACCCTACTCGACCCTCCTTGCTTTACTCACATGACCCAACTTGATCTTCTCCTTGCCCTGCTTGGCCCTCCTTAGCTGGTTCGACTCAACCAGATGCTAGATCTCTCTAGAAGAGACACACTTCCTCAGACAGTTATCTTCACTTGAGATGATGAGAAATGAGGCCTTCTAGGTGTTTTATAACCCTAGCCTTTCTCTCATTCAAACCTGGCCCTTAGATCTTTTCCTCAAGATCTAGATATGACGGTGGGGACTTAATCAAGCATTGAGATAATTTATGTCACATCCGACGGTTGTGACTTAATCTCATGTTGACTTAATTGATCCCCACCAACATTAGTTTTTCTAGACATCATGGGGGGCTCCTTTCACACTATTAGACACCCTTAGTGTGAAGGTACCTGCCCGAGCTACAAACTCTAACACTCCCTCTTAGCAAGGGAAGTACTACCACTGGAGTTGCCTCCTCCATGGTCGACATCATTCTGTGTCTCTCCCTCTAAATCAGAGAGACCCAACCTCTCTAAATTTGGATACTCCACATGCGTTGCTCTGTAGTTGTTGTTGGAACTATCTGTACTGACTTTGTCCGAGTATCCCCACATTCTTCTAACTGGGTCCACTCACACCAAGTAGGACTGCTTAGGAAAGCCTCTTGTTCCCTTAGGTATGAACCAACTGTCCCATCTCTTCCATCCCTGAATTGATAGATGGGTTGTCCCCATAACCTGTATAGGCTATCCTCACTGATGCCTATCATCACTGGAGGTCCTGGCTCTTGACCTCTCAGGGAATAAATGTACACTCCACGGCAAACAAAACTAACACCATAGCATTGATCCTCCAATGTTGAAATCGAGAGTACACTCACTCTCATACATGGCACATACAGTACCCTCTGCACTTTGAGAGTCTTCCCTGACCCTATCTGTAATGATACGGTCCCAACTACTTGAACTGCCACCAAACTAGGATGCACTTTGCATCTCACAAAGCCCAGATCTCGTGTTGTGAACTCTTGGAAGGCATGTCTTTCTCCTGTCATGTGGCATGTGGCACCACTATCTAGGTACCATCCTTCCCTGGGTCTGTCCTCAATGTCTAGGAACAAGGTGTACTCATCTCGAAACATTTTCAAGAATTCGCGTGTTGTGGCAGCCAATTGCTGCACTTCCTCCTCATCCTTATCCTCTTCTTTAGTTGAAGGTTGAAGTTGCTACTTCCTCCTTCTTGCCTTTTGCTCCTTTGCCCTTCTTGGCTTGAGAGCATTGGTTGGCCTACCACTTGTGCTCCTCTAGAAAATTTTATTTTCCTGCCTCTAGCTCCCCTCTTGGAGGTGAGAGCAAGATTCTCCTCGTCTTCATCCTCATCTACATCCCTAGCTCTTCTGATCTCTTCTTGGCAGCAGTCATTCCACAACCTATCCTAGTCTGGCGGGTTTTCTCTAGCCACTACCCTTGCAATAAAAGGGTCCCACTCCTTTGGGAAGCCTCTCAAGGTTGATCTAACCATCTCAACTGGGGAGAGCTTTACTCCTACTGCAAGAAGCTCATCTAACAATTGTTTCACCTTGGTGAGATAAGTTGCTACACCTTCCCCTTTTGTCATCCTTGTGTGTTGAAGTTTCTCCTTGAGAGCCATGATCCTGCTCTCATGCTTATAGCTTCAAACGGTCCCTTTAAATGTTACCACATCTCGTGGGTTGTTTGCGTCTCACCAATATTAGGTACGAGGTGATCTTTAACCCCATCTAGGAGAATCCTCTGAGCTCTAATCTCTAGAAGGAGAATCCTCTGAGCTCTAATCTTTAGAGCATTATGTATTTCTTTGTCCTTTGGATTAGTGGGGATTGTGGCAACCTTCTCAACAATATCCCATACCTTACTTTCTTGAAGAGAATTCTTCATCCGGTATTTCCACTGTACATAGTTCGAAGCGCCATCTAATCTGTCTTCATATCTCAGATTTGTAGCCATCTTGCTACACAATTGTTTCCTCATTGCAACTCTTCTTAACTCGACACTTCTAAGTAGATCTACTCCTAGGTTCCCTTACTTGGAATCTAGTCAGTCTCAACCAACTCCCTCTTAGACTGCACAAATCAGCCCTTCCTCTTTACCCACCCTTCTTCCTGCTTGATAAAGGCCCTACACTTTACAACATTCTTCCACAAGGTCCAGCCTTTGACCAATCTGCAAAAGAATGTTTGAATCAATTTTCTTAGGGTTTTCTGGTTGTTGGGCCGAACTCCTCTTCTCTATCACTGGAGCACAGAAAATTAACAAATCTTTTGGGGCTGTTAGAGATTCAGTTCTGATAATATAGCATAAACTAATAGACAAACACACCAACTTTCAAATCTAATTAACTGGCTGAAATCACACAGTTTATGCAATAACCATCAACAGAAAAAATATTTAAACAGCCACACAAAAGACATCAACACAAATATCTGGAAACCCCACTTCTCTGGGGAAAACCTTATTGGATTTGTCCTTTAGCGAAAGATACATACAAAAATGTCACTGTAAAACTGGTTTAGGAGGTCGTACCAATTGTACAACAGTACAGTACCCTGAAATTTGGTCCTCTTCAGCTCGGCTAGAAGATTTGTACTACTGTACGGACTCCTTTCTTGTTTTCTTGCTGATCCGACCTCCCTTCTTCTGCCCTCTTGGGCTGAGTGGTACGGCCCTCTCTTTTCCAAAGATCTCTTGGATCGACCCTACTCGGCCTTCTACAAATTGGTTAGGCCCAACTTGACTTCCTCTTCTTGCACACTAAAACTCAGCTTGGTCTTCCCTTGACCCTACTCAACACTCCTTGCTTTACTCACACAACCCAGCTTGGTCTTCTCCTTGCCCTGCTCAGCCCTCCTTATAGCTAGTTCGACTCAACTAGATGCTAGATCTCTCTAGAAAAGCCACACTTGCTCAGATGGTTGTCTTCACTTGAGATGATGAGAAATGAGACCTTCTTGGTGTTTTATAACCCTAGCCTTTCTCTCATTCAATCCTGGCCCTTAGATCTTTTCCTCGAGATCTAGATCTGAGGGTGGGGACTTAATCAAGCATTGAGATGACTTATGTCACATCAGATGGTTGTGACTTAATCTCATGTTGACTTAAGTGATCCCCACCAACATTAGTTTCTCTAGACATCATGGGGGGGGGGGGGCTTTCACACTACAAAACACCCCTAGTGTGAACGTACCTGCCTGAGCTACAAACTCTAACATTAATGAAGTTTCTAACTGTCCAAACTTTTGCAATTTCCAAATTTGATTTTCGGCTATATATGTTCTTTATGCATTGTTATTTACAGCCATATATGTTATGCCGATTTGACATAAGTAAAAAGACAATTGTTAAGTAATTTGATATATAAGGGAAGAATATAAGGGATTGATTTTACTGCCATTATACCGCTCTAAAAAAGTATTTTCAGATCTGGTTACTAGCAGATGGTTGTGACTTAATCTCATGTTGACTTAAGTGATCCCCACCAACATTAGTTTCTCTAGACATCATGGGGGGGGGGGGGCTTTCACACTACAAAACACCCCTAGTGTGAACGTACCTGCCTGAGCTACAAACTCTAACATTAATGAAGTTTCTAACTATCCAAACTTTTGCAATTTCCAAATTTGATTTTCGGCTATATATGTTCTTTATGCATTGTTATTTACAGCCATATATGTTATGCCGATTTGACATAAGTAAAAAGACAATTGTTAAGTAATTTGATATATAAGAGAAGAATATAAGGGATTGATTTTACTGCCATTATACCGCTCTAAAAAAGTATTTTCAGATCTGGTTACTAGCTTATAAGTTGCTCTAAAAGTGCTAAAACTTAATCCTTTGGTTTGGTATTTTTTCTCCTTGAATTTTGGGCTGTTTGTAAGTTAAACATTGTACTCTTTCTGCTGCTGTTTTGTACCTTCTTTTACAGCATCCCTAAGGCTGAAAATTCACAGGGCTAAAATCTAAGAAACCTTCTAGGTTGAAGGTGTAATTTCTGTTTTGCATTGAATTTTGAATTCCAAGAAATTTCCACATCTCTGAAGGTGAGGTCCAAGTAACCTGAATGTACAATCTGTAGATGTCCTCTCTGATGACCTGATTCAGTCGCTGTCTAGTCCACAAGGGTTGGCTTAACACGTCTATAGAGTACCTGAAGGGCGGAAGGCAATCTAAGGAGATGATCATCCACTGGAGATGTCGAGAGGCCTCTGGAAACCAATATCAGCGACTCGTAATTGATTGTGGAAGCCATTAAGGAACACCACTCTGTCAGAAATCACAGGATCAATAGGATGATACAATGGTGTCAATTCACCTTGAAGAAACTTTCAAGCACTGATATCGAACATGCGATGAGAAACACAAAGATGAGGAGATTATATGATTTCAGCAGCACTTAAAATAATACCCTCAGATCCTTATAAAAGTGGTATCTCTGGGTGGGTTAAATCTCAAGACAAGCATATATTGATGTTTGATGGAGCATCCAGAGAGAATGTCATCCCTTCAGGATCCGGAGTAATTTATGACACAAGAAGAGTCCATCAAGTGTAAATTTGCATGAAATATAGGTATTCAATCAAGTAATATGGAAGAAGCTCTGGCAACCATGAAAGGGCTTTAATTGTCAACTGGTTACACCAAATAATTTGCATAGAGGACTCACAATAGATTGAGGAAGCCATTAAAGCATGCCTCTGTACAAAATCACGAGATCAGCAGGATAATACAGAGATGCAAATTCACCTTGGAGAACTTTTTGAACACAGAATTGGACATCTGATGACAAGCATAACAAAAAGGCTCATGGGATGGCAAATGAGGCCATCACCACCACCGTGAGGGAACCAGATATCCATTTGCCTGACAATGACATCAATGTCTCAGTCCCAAGTATTTCCTAGTACAGCGGTGTTGTGACAGGCACTACAACCCTCCATTTTCTACTTTTAATCTTGTGCCATCCCTAGAAAATGGAGCCCCCTCATTTCTGAGCCTAAGAGAAATTCTTGTGAGCCCCCCCCCTCTTCATCTCAAGATTCTTTTGATAACTCACGTTTCACTTGGAAAAACAAAAGTCATAAATACTTGGTGTTGCAATCCAAATTTGAAGTCGGCAGAGTTACTTCAAACTCCTCCGAACAGTTCTGAGGAGTTCCTTCAAACTCTTTCGAACAAGTTCGGAAGAGTTCTTTTCATCTGCCCTGATATGCAACATTATTCTTTTTCATCTGCCCCGATACGCAACGTTATCACAAGAGTTAAGAGAAACTCCTCCAATGTGTTCAGAGGAGTTAACTTTAACTCCTCCGAACACATCAGGAGAGTTACTCTCTCAGCTTCCGATATTATCAAAGGACTTCCTATCCGACCCTCCAATCAAACCAACCCCACCTATCGCATTTAATCCCAAAAATGGTAGTTTGGCTATATAAACGGAACGAGATTAGTATAGTTATATCCGATCGCAAGCAAGTGAGCAAAGTGCCCCGAGGTTAAACGCGCCAAGATACCCCGTTCAAAGCTCCCACCTGTCTATATCTTCCACGTGGCGTCGGAATCTAGGTAAGTATATCCTGCCTTCTTTGTTGTAGGGTTAGGGTTAAAACTTTGATTTGTTTCTTTCTTTCTCCATTGCCCTAGGTTGATAGTCTCTTCCCCACCCCTCGTCGCTTTACTTTTGGTCACTCACTTCGTCGATATACGCCAACCTTACGCATTATGGAGCATGTTCTTTTCCATAAAACAAATGTCCAGTTGACCCCTTTTCTTTCAGCGAGACAAACTTTCTTTCCACCCTTACAATTGATCTTTGCAAGCCTTGATGTTTGCTCCGAGCATATAGACCACAATCAGAAGGGTTCTAGGGTTTCCTTTTTCACCTTTACACTCGTCCTTGGTCGATCCCTAAATCACCACACCATACTCGCGAAAAGCCCTAAATGTAAAATCGAAAAATTTCAAACTAACTCTTTGAACACATCGAGAAGTTATTACTAACTTCTTCGATGCATTCGAAAGAGTCAAAAATATCTCCTTCGCCCAGTTCGAAGCGCTTGAAAACAACTCTTTCGATTATATCGGAGGAGTTGCTTTCAACTCCTCCGATATGATCGGAGGAGTATCTTTTAAGTTCTCCGACGTCTTCGACACTTGTTACAGTACCTTCCGATGACATATCGAAGAAGTCGAGATCAACTCTTCCGACCCCATCGAAGGAGTTCTTGCTAACTCCTCCGATGCGATCGTCGAAGTTGTCGTTAACGTTTTCGATCGCCACTCTTTCAACCTTCTTATCGGAAAGCTTCATACCAACTTCTTCGATTTGTATTGGAGAAGTTATTCCCTCGACCTCTGATTTCGACTTTCAAGCCTAATATCCAGCCTTTCCCCTCCAAATTTCCACCAAGGTTCTTAAGCATTGTCTACTATTACCCAGACATCCTCAAAGAACAGTGTTGCTATGTCTTGATAATTTCAGTAACTTATAATTGTTCGATCATTTAGTTGTATTTTAAATAATGTGCTCTAAACTTATCCTTTTTGCAGGTTCAAACATGTCGCCACGAAAGAAGACGGCGGCGAAAGCAACAGGGCTTAACCCATCTAGCAGCACCCAACAAACAGTAAAGGCAGAAATTGTCAGGGCTATATATGATGATACGTCAAGACTTCTAGAGAAGGATGGAGAGACCTTAAAATGGGGAGAAGTTTATTATATGTTCAAGAAGTCAAATTTCTCTACGGAAGCGAAAGAGCCAAATGAATTCCAGGCGTCAAGAATATCAGAAAATCACGAATCTTCAGGGTGGCAACACATCCAGCGATCTTCCCTTGCCCAAACACCATTCTGTGGATTTTGAAAAAAATAGACGTTAGTCGATATGTCTGCAATGCAAGAAAGGAACCTATAGCTTCATTCAAACTCGATAATTTGGCTAAATGTTATGGTATTGAAGATGGGAGCAAAACACTGGATAGTCAACTCCTCAGCGGGTTTGAACTTACACCAAAAGATTTATTCCCCGGATGGTACAAGGCAGATAAGCAGCTCAAGTATAGGCCCAAGAGTCGGTACCTCACGACTAATTTAAGGAGACCCTACCAATATGTGGCGGCCATGCTGTGCAGGCTATACGGAGAGCAAAACGCAACTCATTTCCCCATATCATACATGCCCCTAATTTGTTTCTATGCAGATATGGGGGTTTCATTCAACTGGGCAGATATATTGTCTGAAAATCTCATTGTTGCCATCTCTACAGTAATACAAGCACAACCAGGAACATTTCCCAGTTTCCATATGTCCTCTTATCTCCTGGGCATAATATGTACGACCCACAAGTATCCAAACATGGGGTGGAGTTGGTTGCCTGCAGACGCTTCAATCCACATCTACTGCAAAGTGCTCTAGAAACACAAATACCGTACGGAATACCAAAGAATTTGCGAGCATTTCCTGGCTCCTTTATACGAATTCATTTTTTGCACCACACCCCCTTGTATGACAAACATAGCCCTAGCAATCATAAGGAGGATCAGGGACTGGTATCTAGTGGAACACGGTACCTATATAAGGATATATAGTGCGATAAAGCCACCTCACCTGCTCCCTTGGTTTGTTCCTGACGAACTCATCCTTCAGGAAGTAGCGTACCAAACTATCATACATGGGGTCGAAGGAATGTTGTACATGTCAAAGAAAGCAATATGGCCTCCACTACCTTTATACATCGGCAACTATTTCTTTGAGAACACCAAACAAGCTCAAACAAAAGTGGACATCTTACTTTCCTACCACTTTGGAGAGGAAAGATTCAGGAGGCACGACCCTAAGAATATCATCAAAAAGCACTTCAATAGCATGAGGCTCTCGTATGAATACACCACTGAATTCTGGAAAGAAGAGGAAGTGCACCAAAATGCTAGGACATACGACGAAGTAATTTTCAACAGGCGTGGCCAGCCAAAGGGGAGGATCGTCGATTAAGAAACAGCAAGAGAAGTGGCCAGGAAAGAAGCAAAACAAGAGGAAGCTAGGAGACCTTCTCCCATCTCTATCTCAACTCATTCAGGATCCACCAAAGAGGAGGAAGAAGCACCAGTAGATAAAAAGAGAAGAGACAAAGAGAAGGTGTTGAAAAAGAAGAACGACGCTAAAAAGAAACAAAAAATTAAAGCCAACAAAGCAAAAGTTGAAGCCGAAGCAAAAATTGTTGCAGAAAGAGAAAAGGAGCTAGCAGAAGCAACAAGAGTAGTAACAGAATTAGCAAAGAAAGCAGCGAAAAAAGCAGCAGATAAATCTGTTGAAGAAGAAAGACAGAGGAAGAATACAGAGTACAGAGAGGATGGCATACACCCGATGGACTTGGATATCCCAGGAACGTCCACCACAGGTACAGAAGCAGAGACAACGAGCAGTGGTGAGCCTTTTCGACCAACAGAAGTATTGGATTTCAGAACCTTCACATGCGATAGCAAAACCAACAACTAGACCTTGTGGCAACAACTAAGGCCAGTTCTGCATTTATGGACGCAACCATAGACAATATACAAAGGTTATGCCATCAGAACGAAGAGAAGGAGGCAAGGATCAGGGAGCTAAAAGAAAGACTTCAGCAAGTAAAGATTGATGAAAGAAGTCTCCTCAACTTTAAGGCCAGTGCGGAAAGAGTCAGGGATGATTTAGAAGGTGCCATTATTGACATGTATGCCCATCTACACCTCTTCCAAGATGCGGCTGCAATAGACATTGACCAAAACAATCAGATACAAATGAAGCTAGCACAATACAACACTATCCGTGAAGGCGTAGCAGAAATTGATAAATGGATAACAAAGAATCCAGATGCACCTCCTGAGTTGTATAGACCCTCAAAATCAGCTAGAAGGACAGTTTTGTATGCATTAGATCATGGTCAGCAGATAGGGCAAAGCGCAGATAAAAAAGTAACCAAGGCGATGGCAATATGTTCAAGGACTCACAAAGTTGCCCAGGAACTGATAAGAAATGGCTGTCTCCCAAGATTAAATGAACTTGGGAAGAATTTGGTGACAGAAGAATTGGTGAATGCAGTCCAAGACAACACAAATCGAAGGAAACAGATAGTCGAAGCGGCAACCTTTGTCTCCACCAATCTCATTGACCAACATCTGTTGTAGCCAGTAAAGCTTGACACTATGGTGCAAGCTTTCATGACAAAATTAGAAAAGGATATGAGATCCCTTCATGACAACATCGGCATGAACAACGCAACACTGGAACAGCTAACATACAAGAGAATCGAGTCACTATATGACCAGTTGGAAGTTTGGACAGCTTATCTCCGGAGCAAAAGTTCATAGGGAAAGGACAAAACGACTGTTTTTCTCTCGTCCTTTTCCTAACCACTTCAAATTTCATCCTTTCTGCCACTTGTCATTAGAAAACAGAAGATGAACAGTTTTGTAACTGCGTCTTCAAGAAGAAGGCGAAAGGACACATAGGAGTTACTAGCTTTTTTGTATAAAATTGGATAGAAGCTCCTTTGTAAAGGACTTTTGACTTTTCAAGCATTGTATAGACCCAAGAATTTTTTTCGAGAACTTATACTGTGTTAATTAATATTGAGAATCCCTCAGAGCCAACATATTATAGAAGGAATTATGTGTGGAAACGGATCGAAGCTTTGAACTACTTCAAGTGAAGATAACTATTGTTTCTATGGACTGTAAGAATGCTTGTTTGTTGTAGACTGATTCTCATACAATCTTTGCTATTCTATAGTTACTGAAGTTTCTTCGAATGTTTTAATGTCTTGAGATTTGTGACTTATTATCGTATACAATGTTGTGATCTAGATTAATCTGGTTATATATGTTGTATGCACTTGTCTCCAATCCTGATCTTTTGTTACAGCTAACTATATAAAAGTTTTTGCAAGACTTTGGTTAAATTTATAATTCACCGGTTACTTTAGTGTGCTCCTAGCTAGGATAGATTAGCATAGATTAGTAATAGATTAATTACCTTTGCATACATAGTCTTCATCTACATCTTTGCACTGCTTTTCCATCATCCATCCATCCTCACCGGTACACCGGACTGTAAGAAAAACCAAAAGACAGGAACAATGGCAGCCGGGCCAAATTCCAGATGGGACTCCTAATTCAAATGGTGTATAGTCTAGTTGGGACCGTATACCGGGGAGTACCCCTTGCTGTTGTCGGTCAAATTTAGAGCCGTCAACAAGCGGCCAAGCCAAATTCTTGTCAAACACTGAGATTGGACATGTGATGAGAAAGCATAATAAAGAGGCTGATGGGGTGGCAAATGAGGCCATCCCCACGCCAGTGGGGGAACTAGAGATCCATTTGCATGACAGTGACATCAATGTCTCAGTCCCAATCATTTCTTAGTACTGCAGCCAAGCCAAATGCTTTACAGTATGTATTTTGTTACCAGATGTATGTGTATGCAAACCTAGCATTTCCAATAGCTGCGGCTTCAGAATCCCCAGCTGTTAGATTCATTAGCTTTCATTTTTTTCAAAAGCTGAGAGTACAAGGGAAGTATGGATATCAGAATATAAAGTTCTTTCCTTATTTCCCAATTGTATGGTTAATAACACTGATTTTCATGGCCAAATCAAAAAAGGGTGCTTTGTTTTGCCCTCAGCTTATATCTGTAATCTTAAGTTCCAGTACTAATATAAATAATCCTTGTTGCTGTTACGAAAAAAAACAATAGAAGAATTGCTACCAATTGAATTCCATGCTTAAGCTCTCTACAATGTGCCCAATTATCTCTGTAACGACGACTTTGAACAAGATCTTAGTATAATATACTCACACATTCCTAAGTTTTGACTAGTACTGTAGAAAAAGCACATTCATTGAACTTAACATGGTTTTATCTTGTGTCATTATTTTAACATGGTTGCATACTAGTTTCATTTAGAAACTCAACTGCAAGTTAAAGCATGCAAAAGTCATAAAATGCACAACAGCGAATACATAATAGAATTGCAAAAAAAATAAATGACATGAGAAAAGATTGCACAAGATGAGACTTCAGACCTGTTGTGACTGTACAAAAACTGCAATATCAGATGTATAGCCGTTTCACCAGATAAAATTCCTTTAATCTTCGCTAGTCTTTCTGCATAAACAGCTTCTATTGCATCCAATTCATTATCAGTTCCATTGGGAACAGTGGCACCATCTGTCATTTGGACATCGTCAGAGGTATCCATTGCATCAGGCATTTGAGTCGAAGCAGTGTTGCCATTATTAGAAACATCACCCTGCACAGCCGAAGATTGTCCAGCATCTGCACTTCTGGTGCCTTGATGCTTGGGCTCAGGAAGTTGATTTCTAACATTTATCAAGAAAGCCTGATCCTCATTTTCAAACAAATCAAATGCTATCTGAAAGGCTAACAAGGCATCATCCTACAAAAAAAGGAGCAAAAATATTGGTTTCAATTCTAAACGGTGAAACATGCAACCAAGTATCAGTCTAAGCTCAACCATTATCAAGATTTCCTAAAAAGTTACCTTGTCCCCTCTCAGGAGTTTCTCCAATATACTTGCAACAGTCGCAGGCTCACCCAGAAACATCAGGCACTGACAAATGCTTAAATAATCAGGTGACGTTAATTTTTGATAAATTTTAACAAGGAGAGCAAGAACCTGCAAAAACAACATATATTTTATAAGTCAAATAAAACATGTTGCATGTTCAATAACATTGTTATCTGAATCCAAATACTTAGGGGCAATCAGAAATTAGAACATTAAATTGCATTAACATATATGAGTCCCAAAACAGAATAACTTTAGATGATGAATAATGAAAGCAAAGCATAACATTTACTGCAAAGAAAGTGAATGTGCACTGGTTAAGAATGTTTCTAATCAAAACACAGGTAGGAAACTGGTTAAACTTTTCAATACTCCCATAACGTTTATGACGACATAAAACTGCGGCTCAGTCCACATATAGCATAGATGAGCAAATATATTTTGAAATGCCTTATAAGGTAGATGCCCACTCCCTTATTAAACACTAATGGCGTGGAATATCTGAAATTTGAAACAGTCGATAAGTCCCCCCCACCTAGTGTAAAATCCTCGTAACATGTATCTATAACTTTGACACTCTATATATGCAACAATCCATACTTGAGCAAATTCAAAGATATAGCATTCCACGCCAAGCTGTGTTTCAAATAACAATGCCATACAATCAAAATGCAAACATAAAAAGATCCAATGCCAAAATCATAAAAAAAAATCCAAACATGTCTGTGATTTCATCCCAACATGTCACTGATTCTAAGCCATATATTTTTAAAGGTACAATAGGTTTTTAAAGGTACTACCTTTACCTGCTTTTATTAATAAATTTCATCTGCTCGTTACCATAAGAGAGCCAATGCAAACTTGAAAAGATCTCCAATACCAAAAATGATAAATGAAAAGCATGTTGATTCCTTCCGAACATGGCTTGTAATTTACCAATTCAAAACCATAGACTTTTGAAGGTACCACTTTCTTAAAGTTCATCTGCTAATTACCATAGGAGAACCATGCAAATGACATGGCAACTTCCCAGTGCAGAAGATGCCAATAATAGACTAAGCATATTCATTTCTTGGTACCCCCTTTCCCTGTTTTTATTAAAAAAGTTCATCTGCTAATTACCATAGGAGAGCCATGCAAATAAAATGATAACTTCCCACTACAGAAAATGCCAATAATTCATTTCTTAAAAAGTAGATATATGAAATGTTTAAAGACATTTGTAATTCTCTCTTAGTACTTTCTTCTACAAACAAATATTTAAAGAAACATTAATATAGGAAGAAAGCAGTACAGCGACTTATTGCTTTTAAGATCCTCTTCTGATCTTAACCAACATCTGGAGCATTCATCAATGCTTGTGAAAGTTTGGGTCCTAATTACGAGTAAAGTCCCATGTAAATGATTATAGAATAGTGGAAAACACTAAAAGGTTCAACTTTCAACTAAGAAAGCATATAATTTCTTCATAAATAAGATACGCAAAACTGTTAGAGATCTTTACCTCATGTCGATACTCTCTTCTACCCACAAATGCATGAGAAACATTCATGCAGTACGAAAGCATTCCAGCAACATTATCACTTTTTAAGATCGACTCTTCTAACTTATCAAGTCTTCGGCACTCCAGTGCAATTCCCAAAGCCTGCTGGAACTTGCCATCTAGTATGCACCTGCATATGTTTTAACTTTTATACAAATATAAGACAAAACATTTTCATGTTCTACTAACAAGAGACATACTAGAACACTAAACAAATGTCAGCATTGTTACTATAAGGTACATACTTGTCAAGCATTCTTTCTACTATTTCCTCTAGTCGAGGGTCTATCTCCACTGAATCTTTACTGGACTCTGCAGCTTTCATGCGAAGAGAGGAATACTCATCTATGGCTTTAGCTGAAATAGCAATGGGACAACCAAATTATTAAAACCTGACAAATGAGCATTTGATAGGCAACTTTGAGTAACCTTTCTATGCTGATGCATAATAGACTTAAAAAGCAAGAAATTACAAATGCTTAACATCCATATAACAACATAACTTTCCAACCGCCGCAAGGATTCCTACCGAGTAAAGCATGCACGTAATCCGAATCCTCTGACACATTAAATAAGGGTCCAGCACCTAGCGCATACGACAAGGAGTCGTTGAGCTCACCAAGGTAATAAAAAACCTATCAAGGAAACAACAGAAGCGACATATAAACCCCATAATAAGAGAGGAGCCAGGAAATGCATGCATGCAATTAAGTTACTGCACCAGCAATTACAAGCATTCTGAACAAGAAAATTGACCTTTGAAGCCACCAGTCCAGCAAGCTGCCGTTGATCAAAACCTTCATCTTCATATAAGCTTTCTCTGCAGCAAGAGATAGAAGAGTAGGTTAACACAGACTTTAATATTCACTGAAGATCAATATTACAAGTTTTAAAAAAATAACACCCAATGAACTTTCACAATGTTTTTGTGACATGTCCTAACCGGAATCTAAACGCTCCATTTCACAGAAAAAGTGAAATTTTAATTTTGACCTAACTTGGCATAAACAATGGAAGTGATTTACACTTTAGAAGTAAAATGCGTGACTTTAAAATCACCAGAATCATTTTTACAAGTTAACTCTGCATGCCAGGCAACCAAGACTGACCCTCCTTCCAATCAACTTCAGCCTTTAATACTTGAAACTTGAAAGCATTGTTATAATCAACTTCTTTTAAGAAATGTTGAATCAACAATACAAAACAAAATGCGTTGATCAATATGCACTACAAAGAAAAACCTGACAACTTATAAATGCATGCATTTACCCCCAACAAACATTAGAATTCGTATCAAATGCATGTACCTAAATGACCATAAAAAGTATTTGACATTTTTCTAATATTGCAATAGTTTAGACTCTAAAGCAACATTGCCAAAGCATGGAGCAAAGAGGGAGTGGGAGAGTAGCAGGAGGGAAGCGTAGCAGGAGGGGAGTGTGAGTGGGAGCAAGAATAGGAGCACCTAGAACACCATTACCAAAACACCCTGGAATCGGGAGAGTCCCGGGAGCATAAGATATAATTTTATATATGATAATGCACTCAAAAAAAACATCTAGAATGCCAAATTAGTTGAAGAAAAATCAAAACATGCATATTTCTGCTACTTGTAATGAATACTACATTAAATTGAAGTTAGAAATGTCATCCATCATAGATTAATGATTAATCATTCAAGCATCAACCTTCTAACAGTTGCAAATTTACAAATTTGTAAACCATGTAAGAGAAAGTAGACCACGAATTTATGGAATGAAATAGGCCATCCACCAATATGACTAAAGAGTTATGTTTACAAAAAACGTTATCTGCATAATTGCTAATTTAACTGAAGTCTGAAGACCAAAACACTAAAATGAGCAGAAATCTATGAAAACTATAGCAGTGAAAACAGGAAAACAATTATTCTACCACAACCTCCATGGCCCCCACGTGGTTGTGGTAGTGGAGTTGAAGGTCACTGTGAAGATGAACCTAGAGTCTAGACATGAAACTCCTGCTACAGGAGTCCTAGTAACGGTGACCATGGCAGTGGATAGGAGTGGCATCTCCAGCATGATCTTCATTATCAAAAAGAGCCGTCTCCAAGTGCTCCAAAACCAATGTTCCATCCTTCAAATTATCCTCCTCTAGATTGTTGTCCCAAAACTTATATGCTTCATCAATCTTTGAGTCCTCACAATAATGAGGTAACAATTGCAATTTATAATGCATATAAACCAAACTCTTTCACTGGTTTACATTCAACTTGTTTCTTCTGATACTGTGGATGAAACTACACTTCTCTGTGGAATAAGTGTTCACAACTTGTGAAAGCACCTGTGTCACCAAAGGTTTTAGTCGTGGAGCAAAAATGCCATACATCAACCAAAGACATGGTTGCCACTAATGTAATGGCTCAATGTTATCATATGGTATCACACTCCTCATCAGGGACCAGTCTGTCTAACACTTTTGCAGAAGAAATGTTCACGACCTGTGAAAGCACCTATGTCCCCAGATTTTGTAGTTGTGGGGCAGAACCACCATACATTGTCCACCACTCAAGAGAAAACATTCTCTTGATCTCTATTTACATGGACACAACCAAAGGCATGGTTGCCACTAATGTAGTGATTGAATTGTTGTTGTATGGTATCAAACTCCTCGTCATCTCTATCAATACTCAAGCCATCTCGTTCATCACTCATCACTATACCATCAAAAGCCTATCTTACCTTCAATAGGCGCATAAAGATGAGGAAATAGCTAGCAACAAAAGCCTGTCTTACCTTTAATAGGCCCCTGAAGGTGAGGAAATAGCTACCAAATCTAGTCTTTGCAATCTCGAGTGACTACAACGAAAAATAAGTGCCATATATGAAAAGGACCTTTGTATGCCCTTTGATGAGTTTTTTCCCTCTCTTGTACAAGTCATTAATCCATCCACACTCATTATGCTTAACAATATCATGCATCAAAATTATCAATGTGTGAACCAAACACCCAAACCATAAGAGATGTGAGGATGCACTTGCTCAATGATTATTCCTACTTCCATACAATTAGCTACATTATCAACGATTACTTTAATCACATTAGATAGACCAACATCATTAATGGTTCAGTAGGAACCCTATAAAGTTTTCAAAATATGAGGTAATTGATGAGAAGTCATGCACTGCAAGAAACATCGTACCACTAGCCAACACGCCAAGAACATTTAATAAACATTGGTTTCTAACATTTGTCCAACCGTGAGATACAACAAATACCCCACTATCCGCCCACTCATCAATAAATTGTACTAAAGCTATTTGGATTTTGAATCTTTCCCTATCTAATAACACAATTCTAGTGTTCTCATACCTGAGGCTTTTGTATCCATTATGGGCCTTGTTGATGGACACAACCATATCATACCAATAGGGGCAGTAAAGAACATTGAATAATACACCACATGCTTAGAGAAATCGTACCACTTTTGTTCTTCTAGTTCCACACCTGGCATGTGAGGTTCGGCTAGCATTAGGGGATCCTATAGCCAAATCTAGATGAAACATCAAATTGAACCTTTTGTTTTTTACCATGCATTCTTCGTGCATCTTCCTCTTAATTGATGTATTTTGCTCCATCTACCCTCTAATATCTTAATATAAGTTGCAATTCCAATGGGCCCCTTATTATATCACTCAAGAGTATTCCACAAAGATGCCTCATCACATTGGTATATGAAACATGCTAGGCCATATTAACGACATTGTTGAGACTAGAGATGTGAACTTGTATAATCATATTCATATAGAGGCAAAAAAATGATGGGAAAAGCTAGTTATTCCAGTACATCACTTAACACATGTGCTTACTCCAAAATATAACACTTCCCCTTTATCCTCTTCCAAACCTTCCTCGTGTTCATAAAATGGGTCACTCCAACCATTATCCTCTTCACCTCATGCCTATCATATCCTCTTTTCCCATCTGACCTTAACCTCGGGTCCATGCTCTCTCACATATCCACTCTCTATGATATTCCTAAACAACCCCAAATTCGGGTTACCTCTCCACCATCTTCACACTTCCCATTCTTAGACAATGACATCAGAGAGGTTGTTTGGGTGATGAGCAACAACAAAGTAGCAGACAAGGAGGGTTTAAGGGCAAAGTTCTTTAAGCATGGTCTTCATGCTATGTTTTGTCACTTGGTTGATCTCTTCAACCATGTGGTTCGTACAGGTTTTCCATTGGCATGGTCACATCACATCGTTCACCTGATACACAAATTGGGCCCTAGTTTAAATTCCAACAACTACAAGACGATCATGGTGGGCCACATGTTCTCAAAGCTATATGCTATGGTTCTCCATATGAAGCTTCTAGTGAGCTTGAGCAAAGATCCCTCAAAGCTAGGGGATCGACAGGATTATGATCCGCTCATTAGAACATTGATCACATAGTTACCCTCCAAGCCATCACTAAGGAGGCACGGCATCATTCTTTGAAAGTCTATTGTTTCTTTGTAGATTATCGAAAAGCTTTTAACTCCATCCCACGAGAAGCCTTGTTCCAAAGACTCAAAGATATTTCCATTTCCCAAACCCTACCAACTGCCATCATGCGCCTATATGAGTCGATCATTGTGTAGATTTTAACCTTGTACAATATTTACTGCAAACAGATTTTCAGTAAAAGAACAAAAAAGATACAATGGCAAATAAAAACATTACACAGAGATTTTTCTGCTGGAAACCCAAACCGGGAAAACCAGCATATTCTATATTCATTCATAGCGATACATTGTTTACAATACAATATACATATAGGAGCCAGCGGCATCCAAAACCCTAACCCAATGACCTGGATTAGTCAACAACCCTAATTCCTTAACCGGAAATAGAAAACCATCGACAAAAAACCATGTGTTGAAAAACCGTTCAACAATAGACACGAAAATCGAGGCAACACAAAAAACGAGGCAAAATGTGACATGTTTCCCAAGGCAACACGAAATACGAGGCAAAAATGCGACACTGCTACTCGTGCAAAGAATATAACACATACCCAACACATTGGTCATCTCCGCATAGTTCACAGGATGTCTGATTTCATCATGAGTGCCATTGCAGTTAAACAAGGTTGCCCCCTATCCCCTACCTTGTTTGGGATCTACATTGATGAGTTGGAGTCCTTTCTTCACGAGCATATCCAGGACAGCAATGGGATCTACTGTTGAAGGTTGCCTCCTCCACCAAGTTCTGATATCAATTATGCTCTTTGTTGATGATGTGGTCCTCATAGCATCCTCTCCAGAGGGGCTACAGAGACAGTTGGATGCCTTAGCTCTCTTCTGCAACCTTCAACAGTTGACGGTCAACCTAGGTAAAACCAAGGTTATGATCTTCAACAGGTTGAAGAAGACCTCAAACCTTCATTTTTCTTTAAAAGAAAGGAGATCGAGATCACCAGCACCTACACATACTTGGGGGTGCAATTCTCAAGACCCCGCTTCAATTTGCAACCGACACTCTAGCCTCGAATCAACAAGGGCTACGGAGCCTTAGCCCTCCTCCAGAGACAGTGCTTCCAACACCATTTTCAGGACATCTCATCCAAGATGTCCCTCATCTACTCCCTTATCCAACCCATTGTTCTCTATGGCTCAAAGATTTGGGGACCTTCTTTACTTGAGTCTGATTGGGCCTCGGCTAACAAAGTCCAGACCCTTCTCGTCTAGCGCATCATTAGATGCAAACAAACAGTACCTCGGCACATCATCCTAGCAGAGTTTGGGGCTCAACCCTTCCAACTTGAGACAGTGTTCAAACTAGTCTCTTTTCTACATTGCATCCGAAGCTTTCCTGACTCAGTGAAGGGGCAAGATCGATACCCATGTTGAGAGTTGGATACCTTGGAAAGTGGTCCCCATGTGCTTATGGGTCTCTAAGCACAAAGGGGGAAGACTATTACCCTCATACTTTACTTTATGATTCTAATTTCACTTTGACTTAGGAGTTTTAAGTCAAAAGTGAAATATGTCACTTAAGTCATAAAGTGACAATTAATTCACAATGTGGGTGAA
>ML781687.1:416592-432328 GCA_009831015.1 Picea engelmannii | reverse complement strand
TAAAACATTGAGCAGAAAGTGGGATGATTGTTTGCTGTCCTAAAACAGCAAAAGAAGACAGCCATACAGTTGAAACTTAGAGCCATACTAAGGTCAAGGACAGACCTTAGATGGCAGCCTCATAGGACCTCAAAATTTCTACAACCCATACTTGGCCTATTATTCTTCAGAGACCATTGCCCTCTCTAGCCCTTCAAGCTGGGCTTGAGGTTGGTTCGCAAGGGTTTCAAATATTTTAGAGTCTGCAAGCATTCAGATGGACCATCTCCCTCCATTTAGATATTCCTTAGATGCACCTAGCCACCTCCTACCCACCAAAAAGTAGTTGAACGGGTTCATCAGAGATGACATTGATGGACCATCTCCCTCCATTTAGATATTCCTTAGATGCACCTAGCCACCTCCTACCCACCAGACAGTGGTTGAACAGGTTGATCAGAGATGACATTGATAGGCAGTTTATCCAAATCACTTGGGTTACCCCCAGGGTGGGTTATGCCCAAAGATGGTCTTCTATGCTACGCACTTCTTGAAGCTTAGAGACGGGTTCATTGTTCGACCACAATATACACTTTGCCATTGGATGCATGCCCTTCGCATTCCCCTAGGCCAGTTCAGAGTGGATTCTCATAAACTTCGTGTAGAGACTGACCACCAAATCGATCGATCAAAAGAGATCTGCCAGTTATGCCATCTACAGGAGGTCGAGATTGAGGAGCACTTCATCTTCCACTAACCCATCTATTACAAGATCAAGGGGAGGTTCCATGGACTTTTTAGGGGGATTCAAACTGTCACTGACTTCTTCAGATATTCCGACCAAAGGTGCTTAGTCTTATACATGTAGGAGGCTCTCAGGCTCCAAACCCATTCTCTTCAACCTCCTACTAGACCAGGCTCTACCCAACAGATCACTTCCTTCTTCACGGTGCTACCCTCAAGAAGGGGCACTAGGAGACAGACCAATATCAGCACAGCTTTGATCTCTAGATCAATGCAAACCCGTGAGCCCTCTCCCCCTTCCACGAGATTTCAGTGACATGACCAAATCAGATCCCTCCCCAAGAGACAAAGGAGAACCCCCAAGCCTCAGTGGCAAACTACCTCTTCCAAACAGCAACGCAACGAACGATCCAAGCATCTCACTAGTTCTCCCTCTCTACATACTATACTCGGCTCTTCTCCTCCTAGATCTTCTCCTCTTGTACATCTCCACTTCAAAGAAGGTTTCTAGACTTGCGGTCGAGGGTTGTTCATGACTCCACTTAAGATTTCACTCTCTACTCTACCCCAATTTACTTTACTTTATGCATCTTTCCTTTTATAGGAGACCTTTTGGTACTCTTGCTTTGTAACAACATCATTGTACTCAACAATCCCTTTGACGTACTTTGGTGGTCATTAGTCGAGCATTAATAAAATTACCTTATATTATCTTATCTCCCCCTCATGCCTATTATATCCTCTTCTCCCCCTCACACCCCTCTTCAACTAGTATAAAGGTTCAGTTCTAGCCAAAAGTAAAACCCAAGTTACCGAAAACATTTTCCAGTAAAATACAAAGTACCAATAAGTGTCAGTCACCAAGTAGTTTTCATGTCATTATTGGAAAAAAAAAAGCATAAAAAACATTGACAAGTGCAAAATAAAAAAGAGATCGCAGGTGATCATGTGAAGTTGAACACCACCGACCAATACATTTTTCTCACAAACTATGGAGAGAATATCAAAAAAGGAAGTTTCTCGTTTTATTTAAAGAATGGTGAGGTATTAACAACAAAAATAAAAAGCCCTTAAAGAGCTAGGGTTTTAAGTTTTAAGTGAAGTCAACAAAGAGAAAGAACTAGTACTAATTCTATTCACAAACTATAGTCTATTTAAACTAGAATACGAATGGCAAAGAAAAAGCAAACCATGTACCCAAATAGACTAAAGAAACATGAAAGGTATGGGTGGACAAGGGGCTAAGGTCAACCTAAAGTTTCTTATCCGATAGCAAGAATAGAACTCAAAATAGGGCCAACCCCATGCCCTTTAGTGAAATGATTTCCGACTAGAGATCTAAGGATCCAAGTCCATATTTGAGTAACTTTTGAGATAGGCGGGTAATAAAAAGGAGTCAAACCGAGTTCCAATGTTTCCTTTAAGACAAAAGGTATGCTTGTAAAAGGCAAAGAAAAAATAGAGACATTTTATTAAATGTAATGACACACCCCACCCTCCAACCTATAAGCAAGGGTGAGATATTCCTCGTGATTCATAAAGAGCTAACATGTCACAAGCGGTATTTAAAGCTGGGTGTGGAGGATAAAGATTCTTTCTCAAAAGAGTTTACAAAAGAGGAGGCCTTGGGAACTAAGCATGCATTGATCTAACAATTTATGGGATTATAGCCCTCTGAGTAAACATTGTAGAGGTTTGTAGCAATGAAATGGAAAGTTAAAGGGGCCATCAATCTAAAGCTTTGTGTCAAAGGATTTCTTATTGCAACTACACCCTTCAACCCTTCTACGGGCATTTATCAAGAAGATCACATATCTCCCCATTTGTATCTTTCTAGCGAAAGGCCTCGACAAATTACTTGCAAAGGCAAAATCTTCATTAAAATGTATAAAGCCAATTCCAAGTGTTGAACCACTATACCACATTCAATTTGCAAACAACATTAACACTCTTGTTGGGGAAGGCAACAATGCAAGAGGTCGTGACCTTGAAAAGTTTAATGAGCATCTATTTAAAAGCCAGAGGGAGAAAACAAAATATGACTAATCAAATGTATCTTTTCAATACCTCCTAAGTGATTAGAACACATTCAATCCTCTTAGAGGTATTCAAGAGTTACTATTGTAATTAACTGATGGGCAAACATCTCACAAGGACATCACCATGTTAATGAACTAGGTTCAAACCCCAATGGACATTGGACTCTAGATTATAGATTAATAGATTTTGAAAAGATTCATGTGAAGCATTAATTCAATAAAAAAAGCATCAAGCACGGGCCATTGGTGAACACCATTAGCTCATTAACCACATGTTCCATGTTTCTTTAAACCAAAGACTGTTATTTGTAGGAAGAGAACACAAATGTTATTGCCCAAGTGATATGATAACACAACATAAAAATGTGTGAGAGAGAGAAAGAGAGATCTTGCTCTCTCAAGAAATTGTATATCTTTGTAACATATATTACTCAGGAATACATAATTATACTACATGTTTGTGTTTATCTTGGATAAAACTAATTTTGAAAAATAAAATAAAGCTCATCCGAACTCCTAAAAGGCAGTTTAATAATAATTTATTCCTCACATGAGGATGCTAAAAATAACGGAGGTCTAGAAGTAGAAAATTAATTACAATCACTCTCCTCTCTATCCATGCTTAAGAATAGAAAACTAAGGTATAAATTAATGTTCATCAAATATCTTAGTTATAACTGTGCAAAAAACCTTCCAAACAAACCAGATAAATTTTAGTAGCAATCTTACCCCAAAATATTGATATCATCAATACTTAATTTGCCAAAATGTAAAATTAATCCAGGAGGCATTTAACCTTTCTGGTAAAAAATCAGCAAGTTTTAACCAAACTCTAACAAGTGTTAAACACAATTTTTTTAACTTTATTGTAACTATGCATCATGCAGCATGGTTTTATCTGCTGGAAAAGATAGAGCCAGGCAGGGTTTTACAATTCAAAAGAAATTACAGCAGCCAATTAGGCAGATAGTAAATTTTCTTTTTAAGCATACTGCCATTTGTGACAATGTTACCAGAACCGGCTGGTCCAACTGGTTTTGGAGCAAAACCAGGTCAAATCAACGTATTAAACCACTTTTGGCCGGTACAGTATCACCTGGACTGACAATGTTACCAGAACTGGCTGGTCCAACTGGTTTTGGAGCAAAACCAGTTCAAATCAACGTATTAAACCACTTTTGGTCGGTACGGTATCACCTGGACGGTTCTATACAGGAACTGGTCAATTCGGTACTGAACCAGCCTTTAGGCACCGAACCAACCAGTTCCATAGCAAACCAGACGATTTCGCATGGCACAACATGGACCCACGATTTTGAAATTTAAAAAAAATAATAATAATAATTTAAGAGAAGGGAGGGCCTATTACCTAACCCTAGGGCCTACTCAAACCTAGTAATTAATGGTAATATTAAATTCTTAAAGTAAAATTTTACTTAAATTTTATCATTACCATTAATTGTTTAGGGTATTTGAGAGTGGTTCCAACCCCATTGGACTTTCATATAGAGAAAGTAGAATTTTAGGTCCCATTCAAAATTCAGCAGATTTAACGGTTTTCAGGATTTCAAGATTGGCAGAATTCCAACGTTTGCAAGGTATGGAACTGGCATTTAATCAAGATCACTAAGCCCTCTATAAAACTCAATGTTGGTGGAATTGATTGTTGAACTCTTCTATCATGACCCTAGTAAAAATGTACCCTTCACTCGAGTAAAATCACCTATTAGGCATGTTAAGCTTTTTCTATCTTATTATAATGCATAGAGGGTGACACTGATGATGAGGATCTTAATATAGGTAATAATTTTGATGATATGTAGTTATTTGTTGTAGCATGATTTTTTTTGGACTCTAGCAGCCATTTAGAGCCTCTTTGTTGATGTATTTTGGTTCAGAGATGGATTGCACTTCATGCTATTTTGATTATATGCACTCTTACTTGCTATATAAACGAAAAGCTTTGCATATTTGTGCATAAATGGTTTGGATTCATATGGATGCACATGAATATATATGTTTTCTTTTCAAAAATTGAATATTTTATCATTTATGTAATTTTTGGTCGACCGGTTTACGTGGTTCACATTTTTGGGGTCAACCGGTTTGGTCACCGGTCCGGTTCTGATAACATTGATTTGTGAGTGCATATGACAACTTCCAAGGGGATTAAACTAGTGACAAGTTCCACAAATCCACACATTAGATTTGAAATTTTGAACTTTAGTAGATCATACTGCAGGAATAAATTATGTTCATCCGTTGCATGTTGATGTCAGAATCGAGGTAAAATGTTTGCAATTCAAAAAATAAAATAAAGGTAAATTTTCAATGTTCTACAGGCTCTTTGCAATGCACCATCATTTTGAGGAAATAAGCACATAGTCTTGCATTCAAAGAAACCTCCACGTGCTGTTTAATTCACATCCATAATCAACACTCTACCCTATCAGCAAGTTGAATTTGTACCAGAATAAATGACTTCAAATATCCGCCAACATTATCCCTCTAGAAAATAGCATGATAAAATTTCTGCAATTTGGAAAGGAATATACTGGATATTTTATTGGATTGTAGACAGTACACCTGTCACCACCCTTTATATTTAAAAATATGTATAGTTCATGTTTAATCCTGGTTCTAACAATAAATGGTTAGTTATAACTGTTAAGCCCTTGCTCTCATCACCAATGGGGGTTGTGATTCAGCAGTGAAGGAAGTGGTATGTCGACCCACCAACCAAGGTTCAATCCCCCTGCGGCACAAATATGTGATTGAGGCCATGGGCAAGTCCTGGGTGATTTTGACAAAGGAGTATCCCCTATCGCAAAACCTTAGCCAGGTAAACGTGTTTGTGATTAATGATCAATGCTATAGTTCATGCTTAATCCTGGTTCCAACAATAAATGGTTAGATATAACTGTTCAACCCTTGCTCTCATCACCAATGGGGGTAGTAGTTCAGCAGTAAAGGAAGTGGAATGTCAGGCCACCAATCAAGGTTCAATCCCCCCGAGGCACAAATAAGTGATTGAGGCCCAGGGCAAGTCCTGGGTGATTTTGACGAAGGAGTATCCCCTATCGCAGCAACTTAGCCAGAAAAAAGTGTTTGTGAATAATGATCAATGGCACTCTTCAAAGCCCATCTCGCCTGTAAAAACAAGCAGGTTGTGGGGGACAATTGAACTTTAGAGTAAGTACTTTCATGGTACAATAATAGGAAAAAATACCAAACATCCAAAAAAACCTCAAATTTCATCCAAATTATAACAGGAAAACTCTCCCTACCCTCCCAAAAAAGGCGGATCTTCAGGGGGGCATGGGGACAAGGTTCGGCACTATTCTGTACATTCGCCCTCCATGGATTAGAAACCATGACCACTGGTTGGCAATTGGCACTGACTATTCACTAACCTAGCCTGATATCTTATAAGAAAACCCTTTAGTTCAAGAAAACTTCATTCTCGCAGATCTCAAAATCTGCTTATGAAATATAGATAACCTTTTGGTTCTAACCCTAGAATTCAAACGAGACAAGAATCGTACTCAATTCTAGATAGAATTAAAGCTCTAAATTCCAAAAAACTATAGCATTGCCATGGACTGAAACCCTATACATAAGAAATAATAAAACCCAATGTCTTCGGTTCCAAGCATGAAATCCAAAAGAGACGAACTTCCTACTCAAGTTACAAGCCGTACTGAAACCCTAACAAACAAATATTTCACTATAAGGCCAAAAACAAAACAAAAAACAAAAAAATCAAAGACATAAATAATCGTAAATAATAATAGCATACATTATAGAGACGCTGGTTGAAATCTCCGGCCAAAAATTGTCCACAAGTCTGTTGAGATTCGTCAGCGCGTGAAGCTTGAGCATCGGATGTTGTTCGTTGAGCATTGCCAGCAGCCCGCTGGCTGAGCTAATGCAAGCGGCCATGATTAAAGATCGAACGCTTTCAACAGTATTAGTTCAAAGATTCGTTCAAATCGAATTTAAAAGGAAATAAAATCTTCCCTGCGGCCCGAAACCCTCAAAAATGGTTCTTTGAATTGATGTCGGGAGTTTCGCTGTCTCTGAAAAACCTCGAAAATGCGAGATATATTCAATGTATATACCCTGCTTCTCCGGATTTATGTTCGGCCGTTGGCCTGAAAGAGGAAAATGATGCTAAAACACCTCCGGGAGGGTATAGGGATGAGAAAGAAAGAGTTGGAGCAACGAAAAGTAATTTTATATTGAGATCGTGGCCGTGAGGTGAGGCAACGGGGGCAACGGTTGAAAGTGACCACGACTGGTTATGATTCCTCTTTTTTCTTGGCTTGGTACATTTTCGAAAACTTAATCCGAAGTTGTCTAGAACCATGAAGTGATAGGGAAGTAGGTTGGAAGAAAAAAAAATTAGAAGGTGGCAAAACTTAATATAATAAAGATGAAGACTAATGAAGACATTTAGCAAGATGTTTTAGGTTTTGGGTAGTTGATATGTTTCTTTACTGAAAAAAAACTAATTAGAAGAAGTTTTAAATCTTACTCCAAAATTATGACAATTTTATAACTTATTCATATTTGTTTTTTTATAACTAGCAGGCAGAAAGATTTCGGTTGAGAAAATGAAATGCACTGGCATCTCTCCACTCTGTAATAAAATCTTAATCTTTGTTAATCACTCAGACGTGAGCTAGCCCCTATAGTAAATTTTAAATATGATCAAATAAAAGTAAAAAAATAAACATGCCTTTATAATAGTGAGGAAGTTAGTGGTTGAAATCACAATCATTGATTTATTGGGAAGACTAAGAATTTTCCATCAATATTTAATCTTGTCCATACAAAATTGATTAAGCACTAAAAACCAGGTGTAATAATCTACTTATATATTATTTTATGATTGTTTCATAATTTAATGTATTCATATTTTTTTATAATTTTAATAATTTGTTTTTTGTTTTTTATTTTAATAAATACATGATTTAGAAAGATAGTTATATATAGCTTGAGTGGGCCTAATGGTTAAGAACATGTATTTCCTCTTAAGAGGTCATAAGTTCAAATCTAGAGGGGTCAATCATTATATTTATAATAAATATATATTGATAATAAGGATTTTTTTTATATATATTTTTATCATAATAAATTGAATAGAAAAGTTATAGTTTTTTTAAATTAATGATATGTAAGAAATTTTAACAAACCTATTTAATTTTGTAGTAAATTTTTTTCTAATTATCATAATCTAGTGATATGAGGCATTAAAGTTCTTATTAATTTAGAATTTTGATGTAATTTTTTATGACTTACATTGATTTAAAATTAAGCAAAACACTTATTATGTGTTGAACTTGATCATGGTGCCCAAAATATATGTCACATTGTTATCAAATTTACAACGGAAAAAAAGGTCCTTTAACTACAATATTAACTTACTTATTTTTAATGTCATATAAAGATCACAAACAAGAACATAAATATACAATATCCAAAAAAAAAAAAAAAAAAATTGTATATTGATGTACATGTCACATTTCATTGTGTATGACAAATAGCCATAAGAGAGGTTCATCAAAAAAACAAAAGAGAAGTGTCGATTTGATAAAATATTGTGTTGGATGTACATTGGAATGAGCATTGAGTAACATTGTTGTCAAGGGCTTTGATTCATAGTTTATTGTTATGTTCATATAAAACATAATCATCCACAAAGTGTCTTCGTACCAAAAAGTTGAGACTCCATGATAGTTAATGAGGATAAGGTGTATATGTTGCATAGTTTCTGAACTATCTAGAGTTGTCTAGAGCTTAGGTTCTCCAGCATGCTCTTTAATTCATTCCCCATGAAATGATATAGAGTGTGTTAGAGCAAAAGATTGCAAAGTATGAGTTAGCTACTAAAATTTAAAATAGAGATTTGAAAAGAGAAACCATTGATATTGTAGAATGACATGGAAAGTGTTGTCATAGACTAGTCTAGGATGAGGAAACACTCCTTATATCAAAACACGTTGGGGATTACAAATAAACTTCACAAAGTGAGCTCAAGTTATTAAGAATATGAAAAATATAAATGTTATTCTCTTAGAGACTATCAAAGCAGAATATATTGGAGCTTCGTAAACAAAGGTATCACTACAAGGAAGATAGTTGATAAGATATGGATAAGAGAATGATTTTCATGTGCTCAAACTCAAGAGCAAAATGAGCATTGGCTTTCACTGCATTTTTGTGTATGTTGAATAAAGAAAAACTCGTAAAGGAAAGGAAGTGTGGATATTATGCAAGTAAGAATCATGTCAAAATGATCTAATAAAAAACGTGGAAGTATCGATAAAGAAGGTACCCTTTGGATCTTMAGGGAGATTAGAATGGTTTTGTTTATTATGGTATAGGATTAAATGTCCCTCTTAATAATGAAAAATATATATTGCTCTATATCTCTACTTCCCATTTGAAAGTGTGATATTAAAGAAGTATTATAACTAGCACAWCCTAGAGGAGGGGGAAGTTCTCAACTACTTGATTGATCCCATGGATTTATATCATGGTAACTTCATTTCACCATCATATGAGGAAGTAAGAGAACCTTGGAGGGAAAAGAAACATGAAGATTACAAAGGTGAAGGTAGGTTTTTAAAGATTGGGTTAAAAAGAGGGATTAAAGTTAGCACTAGGGTGAGCCATGGGGAACACCTTAAACAAAACCTTTTTTCATATGAAAAGGGAGAAGCCCTACCCTTGTTAAATCAAACCTTGAAAAGACCCAAAGTGTCATGGACAAGCACATGTTTTGAAGCCAACAAGGAGAATCTATGTCGAGATTATTTAACAAAAGTCTAGACCTCTGGACTACTATTTGAGAGCATGCCATTGGAGTCCAACTGTTATGTACTAGAGCTAATTCGCTCAATCAAGATAAAAAAAAATGGAGGTCATGCACGCCTAGGAGAAAAGGAATTAACATCGATAGGGTTTTCCTTGAATGATAAGGAACACAAGTATGGCAATCATGAAATGGTAAGGTCATATCAGGTTGATTTCTATCTGTGATAGGGATGGAAGGCCTTAGAATGTTCAAGGCCCCATACGGTGTAGACATTTTAAAGAGGATGGGAAAAATTGATCTAACAAATGAAAGGCTTTTGGATATTCAAATATCTCAACCACCGTCACTGTTAATTGGTAAGTCTCCAATCTTGAAGTTCCCTTTTGGCTCTTTCATTGTTGAAGCATACCCATTAATGTTTAATGAGGTTTCAGAGCCTATTAGAAGCAATACCCAAATTTCCAAAGATATCAACCAAAGGGCATAAAAATTTGGAACCAAGGGGTATGTATAGGGCGTGAGAGGGGATTCTAAGAATTCCTTAGGAGACAAAATCAGGTTAAGTAAAAAGAGAAGGGGAGCGAGGGTTGTAAAATTAAAGAAAGAATAAATGAAGATTATGTTGGATTTAGAGACCATCCTTGAGAAATCCATCGAGTATTTTGAGATTTCCTTAATAGGGTGATTCTATGCAAGAAAGGTAGGGGAGAAAACTAGAAAACAATGGATGGAAAAAACGTTGAAATAAGCAAAGATATGCCCCTAATTTTGGGGGGGTTGCAAAAGGATTCATAACTTTTATCTTCAAAAGTTAAACTAACATGGATGAAATTGGAAAATGCACATAGTTCTGAGATAATTCCCTTCTTGCCTAAACTAGTTGGAACTGAGATTTTTTCTTGTGAGAGAAAATTGAGTTGTGCAACAATTTGGGTCAATTACCTTATCTCCCTTTGGAACTATGGAGTGAAGATATTTTTAAATCTATTAGGGATAGGTTGAGAAGGATTTTTTTTACAGATGAGAAGACTAAGAGAATGAAAGCACATCTACGACGAAATTCAGGTAGAACTAGACCTGGGATATGGTCTACCTGATGGCATAAACATTGAAGTGAGAGGTATGGAGTCTAGACAAGTTCTGAACTATGTAA
The DNA here is from genome assembly GCA_009831015.1 of Picea engelmannii. Taxonomy (NCBI): domain Eukaryota; kingdom Viridiplantae; phylum Streptophyta; class Pinopsida; order Pinales; family Pinaceae; genus Picea; species Picea engelmannii. The sequence continues at coordinate 421,590 of ML781687.1, read as the reverse complement.
AGGTACCTTTTCAGGAGTGGATGGTGAAAATCCCATGGACACCTCAAACATTATTATTGCCCAAAGAGAATAGAAGAGGGCATATTAGATGGCATGCACATTATCTTAAGCACATCTATATATGGGAATCAAACCCTAAGAATATTTGGTGAAGAACCCAAAACCCACACAAATATATTAGGGACGTGAACCTAAGAGAAGTTTTCCCAATCCTTCATTGTCACAACACTAGACAAGAATACAAAAGCTAGAGAAGTCTTTTATGCCATGTACAATACAGAGAAGGAAAGTTGACAAGGGAGATTAAAGGTTTACAAGATGAACTTAAAATGGATTTAGGGCATAAATGACAAGGGAAGGAGGTAATGGATGAGACTTTTATTATCCTTCTGAATCAGAGGAAGCTAGGTCATCCTAACACCCATTGAACATTGCAAAAGAATGAAAGAGGATCATATGAAGGGTCTAGAGGAAAGGGCTTAGTGGACATTGAACCAATCAACCCAAAACCCACTTGGAAGAATAAGAGGATAGGTAGGGCGACTTTAGCAAAAAGGTTAGGCATATTCTTGGTTTCTAATGAAGTTCTTATTTGTTTAGGTAGGCACATGGCTTGGGTGGGGGTAGAAGGTACTTTGGACAATCATCCCATCCCCCTTCAATTGGAAACTAATAAAAATAAACCTCCCTCCCCATTGGTTAAGAAATTAAGACTATAGGGAGATGGTGGCCAAATAGTATGTCCCATTTGACCCAAGAATGGAAGGATATGCTATGGTAGCTTCCCAATATAATATGAAGACAATTAAAGCACTAATAAAGGATTGGATCAAAATCCACAATGAACAAAACAAAGTCAAGCTAGTAGATGTGGAATCCAAATTGGAAGACCTTTATGAGAACCTGAAAAAATTGAGGGTTTTTTATGAGGAAATAATGCAATTAAAAGAAGGAAAGAGATAGGAACAAATTGTTGCCCTGGAAAGAGGCCCACTTGAGGCATAAAAGTAGAGTCACATGGCTCGAAGAAGGCGATGAAAACACCAAGTTTTTCATAGATTTTCCCTAGTTAAAGAGGAACACAACACAATCTCGAAGATATGGGATAAGCAAGGAGTTGTACACAAAGGATTTGATGATATTGCTAAAGTAGCCCTCTCTCATTACAAAGAGATCTACTAAGGCCAAGGAAATGTTAACATAACATAAATTATGGAAATAATTTCAAAATTAAATAATATTGTCAATGAATGGCAAAACAAAGCACTCTTAGTGCCTACAAATGAAGAAGAACTACAAGAAATATCGACATTCTTTTAATAGCATAAAGCACCTAGGCCAGATGAATGGCCCACATAGTTCTGCATAATTTTTTATGAGGTATTGGGTAGGTATTTCCTATTATTAGTATAAAAAACTAGAAGGATAGGGAAAATACATGGATTTGAATTACACCTTTGTGACAAATATTTCCAAAATGGATAACCCCCCATCTTTTTATCACTATAGGTCTATCTCTATTTTTTATACTCTCTACATGATCATTTCAAATATTATAGCAAGAATACTTAAGCCCATTCTATCTAGTGTTCTTTTAGGTGAAGATTTTGGCACTTGAAAGAAGGTTGATTTTTTATGATGTTAGATAGGCTCAAAAAGCCTTGCACTCCATAAAAATGAAGAAATCACCTCATTTTACAATTAAATTAGATATATCGAAGGTGTATGATAGAGTAGATTAGACTTAATCCTGAGGGATAGCTTGGTTGGTTCAACACTTTTTGTTAAGGCATAATGCCCAAGGAGGTCATGAGATCCATTTCCACAAAGTCCTAGGGGGTTACTAACCACTATTGTAGTGGTTGGTGGTTAATATCATCCTCCATCTAGAAAATTGCAAAAAACGGGGCGAATTTGTGGGGCATTGGCAAGGTGCCAACTTCCTCACACTAAACACTTGATATGAAGGAGGGCGAGGCGAATTTATTTCTCCAAAAAAAAAAAGACAAAGTAGATTGGAATCTCTTGAGATTGTTAATGATGCACACTGACTTTTATATTCATGTAATCAAATGGATTGTGGAATGCTTCTCTTTTGTGTCTTATTTAGTGCTAATAAATGGAGTAGCAACCTAATTCTTGAAGCCCAACTATATTGGCAAGCCACTAGAATGATGATAAAATTTCATAAGTCACTCTTATATGTCACAAATTGGAAGATGCCCAAGTTGATTAAATTAATGCAATTATTCCTATGTCGATTAAAATATTTAAAGACAATATGAAATACCTCGGATATCACTTTAAAGAAAATGATTACTCAACAAAGGATTGGTTGTGGATCTTAGATAGGGTGGACAAGTGAATCAACTCATGGCATAACAAGTGGATCTCTATAGGAGGAATACTCACTTTATTAAAAAGTGTTATTGAAGCAATCCCTTCGTCAATATGTCATTGAAGAGAATGTTCACCAAAATTAAGAAAATATGTTGTAGATACTTATTGGCAAGAAATAAGGACAAGATTATCATTCCCTTGGTCAAATGAAAAAAATTGGCTAGAACAAAAAAGGCATGGGGATGGAGTCTCAAAGACTTTATTCTCTTCTCCAAAGCTTTGGCAACAATGGGAATGTGAAGGATTCTAACTACTCAAGGCCAAAGGAAAAATTTGATGGCGATAAATTGATCCCAAAAATATCGAGGAATGGATAAGAACTCCTAATTAACAAGATAAGAGAGGTTTTATTATCCCGAAGGAGATGTTAGGGGTGTTCCCAATCATAGGAAACCATTTGGAATGGCTAATTGGAAACGGTGAACAAGTAAGGATTGGGACTAACCCATGGATTGGCAACTAATGGACATAGAGACTATCATAAGAATTGATAAATCATATTCACTCTCAAAATATATTATTCCCAGTAAATGTGTATGACTGAAACATTAATGGATGGTGGACCAATGGATGGAAAGATGCAAGCATATTAGGTTTAACAAACAAATGGGAAGAGAAATGATCACACTCTAGGTATTCTCTAATTATGGCATCCATTAAGGTAAGAGACACTCATGATGGTTTGGTGCGGGCTGCTAAAAAACAAGAGGCCACTATAAAGTCAATCTTGGCTACAAGGTCTCTTTATGAAGCCTAGAAGAAGGAGGCAATGGGTGAAAATGAAATCTCATTTCGAAGCTTAAAGCACCCTTGAAATCTAGGATATTCATGTCACTTATATTGTCCAATAAGATCCTTACATGGGCCAATCTACAAAAAATATCATGGCATGGACCAAGATACTGCATACTATGCAAAGAGATTAGTGAAATCGTCTAACACGTGCTTTTATCATGACATGCGTAAAGGAGGCATAGGGTGCAATAAGAAGAATCTCGAGAGGAAAAGGAAGGTGGGAAGGATGCATACTTTAAATAGATCTACAAATTTGGTTAGATGACAATAACACTAGGAAGGACAATCATTCATTACCCGATTTTGTGTTTTGCATTATTTGAGCTAGGGTTGGGAGATAAAACAAACAATACAACTAAATAAGTGCTTTATCTACAAACAATCCCAAAAAATAAGAACCTTATCTACTTTGATACCATTTGCTTTGGAGGAAAGAATCAATTATATCAATGTACACGGTGACCCAAAATTGGTCATATTGTGGATGAAAGCCTCATGGAATCGAGGAATATCGGGTTGCATGGAGATTTCAAGTGTGTTGGTGATCTTAAGTCCATACTTTAGTGCATCTATTTTCACCATTTATGCAAGGAGCACAATTTTATGGTAGATATATTATCGAAACTAGGGTGTACCAGACCAAGAGGTACCCTTTACATGATCTCAACTCAATGCAGGTGCTTGTTCTACTGGCACAATGTTCTACATTTATGATGACATATGTAAACACATTTGTGGAATATATTTGAACATGTTTTAGATCATTTCATTTTGAAGCCTCAATGCCTATGATATTGAATGTTACTTTATTATTTTTAATATTGGAAAAACTTAAGCTTTTCTAGTGCAGAAAAAACTAACATAACCTAAATGTAATACACAAGAAATAATTTTTTATAGGAATTGAAAAATGTTACAATGCACTTATTTTTCATTTAATAAAAAATTATGAATAAGGAGTGTTTTTGTTTTTGTTAAAGACACATTATGGGAAAACCCATCAGGCACTTCCCCTCATTCCAAGGATGGTACCAAAGGTAAACTGGATTTTGCAAAAGCTTCAGGTTGTGCCAACACAGGGCTTAAAGTTATTACAACAATATACCCATTAAGATCTCAACACATCACTCGTGGGAATTGAATTTGGATAAGAAGGATAACAATCCTTCTCACAGCCATCTAACCTAAATCCAATTAACTAAAAATATATTGGAAAACTCGTCAATGAAGAAAACCACAAAGGCATTGATTCAAAACCTCATGGAGAACCCAATAGAAATGATGATGCATTCTCTAATCAATCAAAGCAAATCATTGTTTCTAAATGTATCCTACTAGAAGGAACAACAAACCACTACAGGTTCTTCTTCTAATCATGTATATCAACATTGCTTGGCCAACCAATTCTAGAAGGAGCTAGCTAAGGCTTATGAGAGAAAGTGTTGTGAGGAGATTAAAGATATGATAACACAAGTAAAAACATTAGACAAGGGGAATAATGAATTGGTAAAGTAGAAATTCCCAACATGTCTCATTCATGATAACTAACAACCTAATGTCGAGTAGAATTGATACAAGCGGATATCGGTGGCCATCCACCTTATGGCAATTTTTGGCAATTTACTATTTTTGGCAGTTTTTAACTTCTGGGGCCAGTTTGAGGGCCTAAACGATGTTTTTTCATGATAGAGCACCTCAACAATACCCAAAGGCTTTGATTGAGTCCCATAAATGATTCCCCTTGTCAATACATTTCCAACGAGCTATCGTGCACCCTAAACGAAGATCATATGCAAAAGTTAC
>ML781687.1:401633-415274 GCA_009831015.1 Picea engelmannii | reverse complement strand
CATTGTTGTCGTACATGAAAATTAGGGCTTTTTATTGAAGAAGATTTTCAGCCTCAAAACCATCTAGAAAAGTGTGCCCTAACCCAAGGAATTCTTTGGCACCTTCAGTGCACCTTTTCAGTGGGTAGATCTCCCGAAAAGTGAAACCCTAGTTTTCACCGGTACCAGAAAACCAGAAGTACCAGGAAACCAAAAGTACCAGAAGCACGAGTCCAAAAATCCGTTGGTCAAGTTTGAGGGGGTAAATTTTGGATTTTCAGAAATCTGACTGCACCAGCTTACTCGCCTCAGCTCAGCGCATCTATCCCTTGGATCAGAATTTCAAAATTTGAAGTTTGAAAAATTATGGTTTCCTCATAAAACCCTAAGTTGCAGTCTCAGAATCAGTTGCAGTTGCAGTAGTAGTTGAAATATCAGCCGCAGTACCAGTTACAATCACCCTTGAAGTTTTTAAGAGTTGATGATCATTATTGTTGCTACCAGATGGTGCCACTACCTGCAAATGTTATCTGAGGTATGTACCCACATATGTTTAGATTGTTAAGCTTTAAAGGGTATTTGCAGGAGAAGGGATCTCTTGCCATAGATCCAGAAGGATGTCAAGATCCAACACATTTAAAGGAATAATGCAACCTAGGTTTGATTATTCTGATATGCATCTATTTGTTATGACAATATTTTGATCTAGATTGCATGTTGAAGCTATGACCATCATACTAACCTTTGGTCAAAATTAAAGTCAAGGTATTAGATGGATTAAAGTTGAGATCATAGAGTTTATTCTCTAACCCAACCTTCTGTCGAGATAGCATATTGTCCTAGTACAGAAGACAGGTTGAAGAAAGCACCTGTCATCTTGAGTGAAGGAGACTTGGAAGAAAAGCAACACACTCATTCTTGAGGACAAGGCTCCAGGTTCTAGGTTTGATTAATTAAGTTGATAAGATTCAAAGTTGCACATGAAAAGTTGATGACTACCCCTCTACAAGTAAACACTATAGTTGATAGCAGTCCTTGAAAAGTATTATACTTGGTAGCATGTGAGCATATTGAGATAAATGCTTAATGTAATCATTTGCCTGATACAACTAACATCTCCTTTAGGAGAAACCTCTTATGTTAGTTCTAGGTTGCCATGGAGGAATGTTTGATCACAAAACTATAAGAGTGTTGACCTCATTTCGTATTGTATCTCTTACTTTTGATCTTTGCTTCAGACAGGCCACAAGTGATAGCTCTAAAGGAGCTACTGTGATGATTATTCATGCTATTGTTTTATCGACTATTATCAAAAGAGTATTATTCTTTCTTGTTGTTTTGTTGACCTTGTTTCAGGTCACAGGTGATAACCCTGAGGAAGCTATAGTGAAGGTTGTTGAAGGCAACATATTAGACGAGATATGAAGCAGACTATGTACATGACTATATACACTCATGTACCAAAGAAGATGAAGAAGAATCTATCTTTTGAGATTCAGAGTGTCTCATATGAAGATTAATTGAAAGGAGTAGAAGGCTCCAAAGACGACCGAACATTAGAAATAGAACTCTCAACATAATTGTTCAAAGGTTATTAAAGCCACCTTGACGGGAAGCAGAACTCATTTGAAGCCTGACTCTGTGTTTCATATTTAGACTTGGTATTCAACACCAAGTATACCCTGTAAGAGACGATGAAGTCCTTATAGACTCAGAGTAAGGTTGATCTCGGAAAGGATCAGATGAAGAGAGAACTTCCAAGACTGGGAGATAGATGTCGTGAGAAGACTAGATCATAGCTTCATAAACTTCTAGGAGATATGAAATCTCCTGGGAAGATTCCCTTGTTTCAGTAACAGAGAAGAAAGTCAGTCAGAAAGACTAGGATATGGATTATTCCGTGAGACTAGAAGAGAAGTCAGTATTGACTTCCAAGATTGATCTATACAGATCAAGCATGTCGCAGATGTACAAAGCCTGATGTGTGTCCAGAGGATTCTCCCAGCAAAAGGGAGAAGACTATGATGAGACACTTACTCCAGTAATTGAAGAAATATTTCCAATATTTATGAAGACAGCCAGAACAACCATGATTCATATATAGTATGAGATACAGGGGGAGAAATCTCCATATTTAAAATTGAGTGGCAGTTCGTGCAATACATTAGTTGGGTCATGGAAACATGACTATGATAAAAGATAGTGTTACCTCCATGAAAGACGAAGAGCTATCTTCAATATCAATTATTGAGCCGCTCTTAGTTTCAGATGAAGTTGTTGTCATGATAGAATAAGAGGAGTTATTCACAAATTTCAACAACCACAGTGAGGATGAAGCAATCATTCTCAACCTTAAAGCAGGTGTAGGTGCATAGTCCCAGTTCCAGAAGGAGTAGTTGTAGAAAGAGGAGAGGACATACTCTCAATCAGTGAGACAGATAATGCTTTGCAGAGAGCACATAGAGCTAACACATGATTGTGCATATTGAGTTGCAACTAAGCAAGTGTACCAAATTGGTACAATGAAATGAGAAACTTTGATTTGAAGATTGAAGATAGAAAGATTCATGTTTTCCAGTTGAAGGAATCTTTGTAGAGGTTGGTATGAAAGAATTGACAGTTTTCTGACGAGCTTGGGCTTTACCAAGAGTAAAAGTTGATTCTAACTTTTATCTCAAGGTTATGAATGATGAGCCAAGTGATATTACTATTATATGTAGATGATGTATTCTTGACAAGATGAAGAAAAGATCATCACAAATTGCAGAAGAAGCTCGCTACAGAGTTTGATGGAAGACCTAAATGCATTATCTCTTAGGTCTTGAAGTTTGGCAGAACATAGAGAAGATCTTCCTTAAACCAAGGGAAGTATACAGTTAAAATTGAAAAGGGTTAACATGTTGAAATGCAAATCCATGTACACACCCATGGAAACGAAGTTGAAGCTCCTGGTAGATACCTCGTTTGAATTGGTTGATGCTACTCTGTACAAACAGATTATTGGTTCAGTGATGTATCTGATTAATACCAGGCTAGATATATGTTTTACCTTGATTCAGTATCCGGTAGAACCCAGACGTGTTCACATTATTGCTGCAAAACATATGATGAGATACCTTAAGGGTACATTGGATTTTGGTCTCTATTATACTAGAGATCGTGACTTCGGACTGAGTGGTTACACCGATTCAGATTGAGCTGGAAGTGTTTCTGATAGAAAGAGCACTTCAGGATGTTGTTTCAGTATGAGGTCAGCCATGATCTCATGGCAGAGTAGGAAGCAATTCAACATTGCTCTGAGCACGGCAGAAGCAAAGTACATCTTTGCATGTTCCGCCAGTTGTGAAGCCTTATGGCTTCAGATTTTGTTGACCGATCTATTTGATCTGGAGATGGAAGCCACCGTGATTCTATGTGATAACCAAGTTGTATAAAAATGATGGAGAACCATGTGTTCCATGATGAGTCAAAACACATAGAGATATGATATCACTACATCTGTGACATGGTGCAGAGAGGAGCCATAAAGCTCCAATATGTTAGCACGGATGAACATGTTGTTGATGTGTTGACCAAGCCTCTATCTCGTGTAAAGTTTGAGCACTTTCGAGATAAGATTGGTATAGTTCGAAAGGACCTCACTCGAAAGGGGGAGTAGTGTTGATGTGCCATCTTGATTGTTGTGTTGATGTGCCAGCTTAATTGTTGTGATGATGTGCTAGCCTAGTGTTGTGATGCCAGTTTAATTGTTGTGATGATGTGCCAGCCTAATGTTGTGATGCCAGATTAATTGTTGTGATGATGTGCCAGCCTAGTGTTGTCATGCCAGCTTAATTGTTGTGATGATGTGCCAGCCTTGTGCTGTGATGATGTGCCAACCTCGTGCTGTGATGATGTGCCAGCTTAATTGTTGTGATGTCAGCCTCGTGCGAATGACATGCCATCCTCATGCTATGATGATGTGCCAGGCTCGTGCTGTGATGATGTGCCATCTTAATTGTTGTGATTCTAGCCTCGTGTTGATGACATGCCAGCCTTGTGTTGTGATGATGTGCCAGCCTTGTGTTGTGATGATGTGCCAACCTCGTGTCGTGATGATGTGTTTCTAGCTTCGTGTTGTGATGCCAACCTCGTGTTGAAGACTCTCAGCCCAGTGCTGATGTTGATGATGCTCCAGCCTTTCTGTTGTGTTGTTGTTGTTATTGATGATGATGATGTATTAGCGTTATACTAATCCATGTTAATGCAGATATTGATGATGCCACTCCAGCTTCCTGCTGAAGATGATGTTGATGATGCCACTTCAACTTCTTGTTGAAGATGATGATGCCACTTCAGCTTCTTGTTGAAGATGACGATGATGATGTTATTTCAGCTTTAATGCTGAAGATGATGATGCTACTTTAGCCTCATGCTAAAGATATTGATGATATTACTTTAGCCTCATGCTAAAGAAGATGATGATGTTACTTTAGCCTCATGCTAAAGATATTGATGATATTACTTTAGCCTCATGCTAAAGAAGATGATGATGCTACTCCAGCTCCATGGTGTGAACGATGATGATGAGAAAAACTTTCGATGATTTATAGATATGCCAGTCAGTGTTCCAAGATGTTGTTGATGATGTTGCCCTCTCTCTCGCCTGATGCTGATGTAGAATACCCTTCTTGTTAAGGGGGAGTGTTGAAATATTGTAACTGCAAAGATTATTCTATTTATTATTGATGTATTATTCATTAGATCAATCCCCTTTTATGGATTGATCATGTCAGGTATTGTAAAGACCAAATCCCCTTTTGCAGATTGGTCAAACCCTAATTGTAATAGGCTAAATGAGAAGTCGGCCCCTAGAATATATTAAAATGGTTATAACCACCCAGAATGAGAAGTCAACCCTGCCAGTGAAAAGACACCTCAGTTCACACCTGCCAGATTGTATAAATAAGAGAGGCCAATGCCTCATTTGTTCACTCACTCACTTGTTCATCAGAGCGCAAGTTTGGAGCTGCAGTTGGAGAAGAAGGAAGAGAGAGAGAGGTGCATACTCGGGAGAGGACTTTCTGTAGTGTTTGGTTTATTCTCTTAACATTGTATTGGCTATCTATATTAAGGAAGTTTTTGTTGGGTTTTCTCCCCCACGAGGGTTTCCCAGGATAATTAATGTGTCTCTTGTGATTGTGTATTTCTCAGTGATCCTATCTATGCTATGGTTATCTAGTGAATTGAAAAGAAACCTAATAATAGCTTAAACCTTAACAATGGTTTCATTTCGTTCTGCTCATAAATTTGGATCAGTGGTATCAGAGTGGTCTGCTCCTTGTCGGTTTTTAATGCATGTCCCCGACACGGTCAGAGTATAGAGAGTTGGGTCTGGAGCTTGTTTCTCTTGAGAACAACTGCTCTCGCATGCCCTAAAAACCGCCCATGGCAGACAAAAAGAAAGATGACGGGATAGGAGATCCTTTCAAAATGTTGCTCGAGGAAGCCCTTTAACGATAGAGGAATGCGATGATGGACAAATTCACACAAATCCTTCGACGGTTGCCAACAAGCGACGCATCCACCTCAAGCAGAAGCGCCACCCCCTTCAAGGTACAAATTAATTTTGATATTCCTATATTTGAAGTTCAAATAGATGTGGATGTCGTAGATAAATGTAAACCTTCTATAGGGGTATTTTTCTATCGACAACTTTTCCGATAGAGAAAAGATTATATTTGCGCTCCTCAAGGTCGTTCCCCATGTCAAATATTGGTGGGAGACTTTCTGTGAGAAAAATGAAATAGAAGGATCCACATTATTTGCGGTTTCACCCACTTTGGATTCCTTCAGGGATGTTATTAAGGAACAATACTAACCTGTTGGAAGTTATGACGACTTGTATACAAGATGGACCACACTGCGGCAGGAAGGAGACCAAACAGTTCCAGAGTTCACCGATGTCTTCCATACCTTGCGTACCAAGCTGGGTATCAAATATTTTGAGTGACATCTAGTGCTCAAGTACAACGATGGTCTACATATATACATCTATACATAAATGGAGTTTTTTGACATCTCGTCCTTGGACAAGGCCTATCGATATGTTGTCAAAATCGAGTAGAAGCTTAAAGAAAAGGCGTGGCAGTTTGGGTCTGGGAAACCCTCATGGTAGAAGCAGAGCAAGGGCAACCCTAACCCGCAAAACAAAGGACAAAGCAAAGTCGGGCAACCTCATGACAACTAGTTCGAGCCGCAAGAAAAGAAGGAAAATTGGAAGACAAATAAAGATATCGGGAAGTGGTGTGACTTCCATAAGAGGCCTTGGCATAACACTATTGATTGTCGCTCAAAGCAGTCATTAGTGGTTGAAGTAAAAGCCTCTGAATCAGATGTGAGTTCCGACTTTGAGTCAGAACTAGAGAAGGGGAGACGAATCATTGACGCAGAACTCAGTGCCACCGTTGCTACCACCAAGATCCAGCCTAGTGAACCTGATGAGCCAGAGGAAGGTGATCGCCTCTTTCATTCACATATGTGGGTGAAAGGCACTCCATTGCACTTCATCTTTGATAGCGGTAGCCAGAAGAACCACATCTCAGTAGAGGCCATCAAGCGGCTAGCCCTACTGATAACGATGCAACCACAACTCTACACCATCGGATGGCTCTGTCAAGGAAGCGATCTTCGCGTCAACCAACAGTGTTGCCTGTCATACGACATCAAGCCATTCAAAGATGAGGTATCGTATGATGTTTCTCCCCTTGAAGTTTGTGATGTTCTTTTGGGCCAACCTTATATATGGAAATGTCATGTTGTATATGATTCTAGGCCTCGTAGTGTTTTTATTACTTTGAATAGGAAATTATACAGGATACTCGAGGTAGTCCCACCTAGTGTTATTTCCTTGATCTATGCCGAGCAATGTAGGAAGGTCATTTCTCAAACCGGGAAGTTTGTATTCTTCGTGGTTCACTCTTAGAGTGAGCGAGAGGTTGCAACCACATCCATGGCCTCCGCGACTGACCTCTCCATGCAACAGAAGCAAGTGGATAAGGTCGTGGAAGAATACAAAGACATCTTCTCATCACCTATTGGAGTACCTCTACACTGTTAGGTCAAGCATCCCATTGATATGACCCCAGACGCACCGCTACCAAATGGGCTAGTCTATCGTCGCTCTCTGCTAGAAAATGAGGAGATCAAGCGTCAAATCCAAGAATTGCTCCACAAGGGGCACATTTGACCCAACTCATCACCTTTTGGAATCCCAATCATGTTGGTGCAGAAGAAAGACGAGACCCGACGACTCTGCATTGATTACCAGGCCCTAAACAAAATCACAGTCAAGAACCGATATCTGATTCCCCAAATCGACGATCTCCTTGATCAGCTCAAAGGGGGCCAAATACTTTAGTAAGATTTATTTGAAGTCTGGCTACCATCATGTCCCAATAGAACAGATAGATGTATGGAAAACTGCCTTCAAGTCAAAAGAAGGCCTTTTTGAATGGCTGGTCATGCACTTTGGTTTGGCGAATGCCCCAACAACTTTCATGAGGTTGATGGACGATATTCTGCAACCTTTCACTAATTCTTTTGTGGTGGTGTATCTAGATGACATCCTCATTTACAACAAGACTTGGGCAGAACACTTGCAACATATTCAACAAGTTCTGCACACTCTGCGGCAACACAAGCTATATGACAACTTGTAAAAATGCTCCTTCAGCATGGACAGGGTCCAGTACCTAGGCTACATTGTTGATGTGCATGGTGTGTATGTTGATCTAGCCAAGATCTAAGTCATCTTGATTGGCCAGCCACAACCACGCTCAATGAGCTTCGAAGCTTTACAGGCCTTGCCAATTTCTATCACAGGTTTGTGTTGGGATTCTCCCATATTGCACGGGCCCTTAGTCAAATAACCATAGGTGGTGGTAAGGCAAAATTTATGTGGAGCCTATCCCAATAGAAAGTATTTGATGATTTGAAGCAGCGCTTGTGTTCAACACCAATGCTCTCATTACCTAACCTACAATAACCCTTTCAGATCGAGACATATGCTTTCGACTATGTTGTGGGCGCAGTCCTCACTCAGCATGACCACCACGTGGCCTATCATAGTGAGATACTATCAGATGTCATCCGTAAGTACCCTACTTATGAAAAAAAATGTACTCCATTGTGCAAGCCTGTTGCCAGTGGAGGTATTACATTCTCGGGAAGGAGACAATCATCCGCACTAATCATAAGTTGCTGCAGTTCATGCAGACACAAGGCAAATTGCAAAATGACCACCATTAGAAGTGGTCCACATATTTGCAGCAGTTCCACCTCAACATCAAATATAAAACAAGAAGTACCAACTGAGTCACTGATTGCCTCAACCTACCTCCAGTCGTGGCACTCACCATAGTATTAGACTCTTGGGCTCGCGAGACCTCTAGGTGGCCCCACCTCTATGAGACAGATCCCGACTTCTCCAACACCTACCAGATGTTGGGCGCCAACACAACTATCAATAATTTTCATATTCAAGACGGGTTGTTGTTCCATCTGGGCCATCTCTGCATTCCATCAAGTGATTGAGCGAAGTTGATTTGGGAATCCCACTACAGTCGAGTGGCATGACACTTTGTCGTGGAAAAGACAGTGGCAGTGCTGCAGTGACATTTCTACTGGCTGAAACTTCGACAGGATGTCAACAAGTATATATGGTCTTGCATTGCCTGTGCTATTGACAAACCGACCATCAAGAAACAAGGCATGTGCACTCTTATGCCTACTCCTGACAGGCCCTGGGAATCCATCTCGATGGACTACATGTCATGCCTCCCTTCCACCAGGCGGGGAAATGACTATTTTTTTGTGGTTGTTGATCGCTTTTCCAAGATGGTGATTTTGGTTGCCTGCAATAAGAGCATCACAATGGAGGACACTACCAAGTTTTTCTTTGAACGAGTGTGAGCACACTTTGGGATCCCACAAACCATTATCTTAGATTGGGAAAGTCGGTTCCTTAGCACATTCTGGTCGAGCCTCTGGTCACTGCTAGACACCAAGCTCACCAAATCCACTGCCTTCCACGCCTAGACGGATGGCCAAACCGAGGTTGTCAACCAGATGATTGTGCACATCCTGTGCATGTACAATTCCAAGCACCCTCGCACCTGGGATGAGAGTCTTCCCTATGTTCAACACAGCTACAACAAAGCCATACATAGCTCAATCGTCCACAACCCCTTTCAGGTGGGGTTGGGATTTCAACCATTGGGTCCCATGGATGTTGCACTACCCCTTGCGACCACCCATGCAGACTCGTCGCATGCTCCAACTGCAGCTGACAAATCCACCCGGTTCCTTGAGCGGATCTAGCACATCCGCCAGCAGGTTCATGATATTTTACAAAAGTCTAGTGCCAAGTACAAGCATCATCATGATCAACACCGAGTACCACACCAGTTTCAGGTGGGAGAAAAAATTTGGTTGCACTTGCAGAAAGAACGCCTTACAGGGCCTCATCGAAAGATTCATCCACTCTATTATGGGCCTTACACCATTACCAAGGCTGTGGGTGAAAATTCTTTTGAGCTCAACCTACCCCCCTTCCTTGGCTTGCACCCAGTGTTCAATGTGGACCTCCTTCGGCCTTATTTTCCACCATTGGACACCTCAGAGATAACACAACAATTGACACCAACAGAGCTCAACCATGACTACATGGAACATGGATCCACTGATAATATCGTGGACACATAGGTCAAGGGAACTCGCCAGCAGAGGATCCAACTTTATCGAGTTGTCAAAGCAGGGCAACTCTTGCACCAAGACAAGTGGCTCACCTGGGGCCAAATTCAGCGAAAATTTCCTCATCTGATGGGGGCACTCAACGCAATGGAGACCATTGCTTCCTAAGGAGGAAGGATTGATCCAGGTGGATATCGATGACCACCCACCTTTTCCAACTACCTCAAAATAGTTTTATGGCAATTTTGGCAATTTACTATTTTTAGTAGTTTTTAACTTATGGGGCTAGTTTGAGGGCCTAAACGACGTTTTTTCATGATCGGGCACCTCAATGAAAGTTGAGGGCTCTGATTGAGCCTCCTAAAGGAATCTCCTAGTCAATACCTTTCCAACGAGCTATCGTGCGCCCTAAACGGAGATCGTATGCAAAAGTTATGACCCAGAGAAGTTAATGTACTAACTTACCCCAACGGGGCCCACATGACTTTTGGCGCTTCATCTCCTAGGGTTAGGTTTTTGGATGTATAGGGTTTTGACATTCATATTTATTGTAAAAAGGCCTTAAAAGCCTCATTGTACTCATCTTCTTGCGAATGAGCGTAGTCGTCACATCTCTTCTCAGAGATAAGTTGGCAACATTCTAACAAGCTTGTTTTCAGTCTGCATTTTATAGTTTTCAGCATATTTCTTATTTAATAGAAGTCAAGTTTTACTGTATCTATGTTATTGTTCACTGTCTCTGTGTTAACATTATAAATCTCTGGTTTCATTTCGTTCCACTCATAAATCTGGATCAAGAGTAATGTGGCATGAGTTGCAACTTCAATGGAACGAGTCTTCAAAAACCTCATCATTGATATCATTAGATGGCAAGTGAATGCTCTCCATTACCTTGGAGATAAGAGAGATACAATGATCAACTATCTCAAGGAGGTCTTGTGCAGTCATAGGACCAATGAATAAAACCATAAAGGCACCAATTGAAAACCCCATGGAAAACCCAACAAGAACCCAATATAGATCATGTTACATTCCCTAATCAATCAAACCCAATCAATGTTTCTAAACATATCTTGCTAAAAAGACCAACAATACATTATGGGTTCTTCTTGTAGCCATGTATAACAACACTACTTGGCTAACCTATTCCACCTTCAAGGCGTAGAAAATCCAAACTAAGGCTTGGCTCAAACCTCCAATCACAATTTTGAGTGGCAACATGAAAAATGTTCTTAACTACCTTAGGCAATAACGCTCAATCATCAATAAGAACTAGAAAATCTTAGTATCCATAACCGAAGACCATATAAAAAAACCAATAAACATTGTCCTGTGGAGCTTGAGGAATGCTTATGTAATTATATATATTAAATACAAAATTAAAAAATATAACATAATTATTTAACAAAACAAAAAATCTCATATACCATACTTCCTTAACAAAACCAAAATTACTTATGTTAAATGGTTTGTTGTATGCTTCATGTAAGATAAAGCAATACAAGAAGACAACGGTTTAACAAATGAGGATGGCTACATTTACTTCCTTGCCACGGGACATAACAACAACTTTAAACGCGTGCAAGCCTTAAAAAGAAAAGAAGTGTCCTTGCAACTTTGAGCTCACGGAACATGCAAAAAGTCAAAAGGAATAGATATAAAGATATAGAAATATTATAAAAATAAATGATAAGAATTTAAAATGATAAGATTGTCTCTTTTTTATCCTATGACAATAGAATAATTATTCAAGATTCAAAAGTAGTTAGTAAGAGTGAAGTGTGTGCTCTTACAAAATATATTATTTTTTAGGTGGTATGAATTATAGAATAATTATTCAAGATTCAAAAGTATTTAGTAAGAGTGAAGTGTGTGCTCTTACAAACTATTAATATATATTATTTTTTTAGGTGGTATGAATTTTTTAAATAATGGTGACGAATTACTTCGTATTTGTTGATAACAATCAATAATAAATATCTTCAATATTAATTGACAATTAAGTTATAATAAGTTTTATCACTTCAAAAAAAATAGTTATATTGTAAAAATAATTTTAAAATTTAGGAATATTTATATTAATTGACAATTAAGTTATAATAAGTTTTACAACTTAAAATAAAAAAATTCTATTGTAAAAACAATTTCAAAATTTAGGAATATTAATGTTAAAGACCTTTGAAAGATACATTATTGTGATGTTTATTTTTCCATTTTAATTAATGTAATGCCAAATTTTAAAATATTTGCATAATAACCTAATAACTTAAAGTCACAATTAATTATAATATGTGTCACAACCCCACATGATCATGTTAAGATCTTGCGATCGTTCAGTTCTTAAGGGCGTGCGACACTGTGATGGTTCTTTCTTGGTTGCTTGGCACACCAAGAATACTTCATCCAAACTACGCCTCTTCACCTAGAGCATACACATACCCCGTTCTAGGCTACCGACGAGTCACACTCCTACTCTAGTGCAACTCTTGTATACTTAGACAATTGTTAACACAGTTTAACACTTAGTCTTATACAAGCATACATTCCATGAACATGAGAATCCAAGAGAACAACTGCGGAACAAACAAAGACAAACACATAAATAGTGCGGACGACACAAACCATGCCTAACACCCGACTAAGACTTTGTTATTGCAAAACAATTACAATATGAGCTCTACCAGTTCAATTTACAACTTCAATAGACTCACATGACTCGCCTCACCTCACCAAGACAACCATGAACTGTTGGGTATGTGTTATATTCTTTGCACGAGTAGCAATGTCTGCGTTGCGCCGGATGTGTAGGGGGGTGCAGAGGGGGGTGCAGAGGCAGTGCCCCCGAGAATTTTTTTTTTGCCTTGTGAAACATGTCGCATTTTTGGGCGGTTTTTCGGCACATGGTTGTTTGCCAATGGTTTTCTATTTCCGGTTAAGGAATTAGGGTTGTTGACTAATCCAAGTCATTGGTTTAGATTTTTGGATGTCGTTGACTCCTATATGTATATTGTATTGTAAACAACGTATCACTATGAATGAATATATAATATGTTGGTTTTCCCGGTTTGGGTTTCCAAGGGAAAAATCTCCGTGTAATGTTTGTATTTGTCATTGTATCTTTTATGTTCTTTTATTGAAAATCTGTTTGTAGTAAATATTGTACAAGGTTAAAATCTACATTTGGTATCAGAACTTTGTTGGCTTCAAGGGGACACCTTTGTGGTCAAGGGTTTGGCTTGGGACTATGATAAGCCTTGTTACAGTGGGAAATATGTGGTATTGATTTTTCAAGTGAAAAGAAATGGCAAGCAATTCAAAGATGGAGATCGAGAAGTTTAATGGGCAAAGTTTTGAGTTGTGGAAGCTCAAGATGGAAGATTTGTTGGTGGACAGAGATCAGTGGATCGCGGTAGATCCAGGTACTGCACCTACATGAACTTTAGCAGATGACTGGTAAAAGTTGGATCGAAAGGCAAAGAGCACAATCTGACTGTGTCTCTCAGATTCAGTATTATTGAATGTGTTAGAGGAAGCTACAACCAAGGATTTATGGGATAAGTTGGGGAAGTTGTATCAATCTAAGTCCCTAGTAAATAAACTATTCCTGAGAAAGAAGTTGTATAATCTGAGGATGAGAGATGGAGACTCAGTGGCAGAGCATTTGAACGCCTTCAATACTGTGGTAAGTCAATTAGTATCTGTTGAGATTGAAATTTCAAATGAAGATAAATGTATTAGTTTACTGTGTTCTTTACCAGACTCATGGGATAGTCTGGTTATGGCCATAGGTAGTAATACAACTGCCTTGAAGTTTGATGAAGTGGTCTCATCCTTGTTGTCGGAGGAGATGAGACATAATAATATGGAAGGACAAAGCACTAACACATTATTTGCAAGAGGACGTTCCTAGGAAAGAAATAGATCTAAGTT
>ML781687.1:374911-395627 GCA_009831015.1 Picea engelmannii | reverse complement strand
TGGTAACTTGACGGATGACCGACAACTAGCGGTTAGTTACTCGTGATCATGGGATTCATCCCCTTGCTAAACCTTGATCAACTTCTTGGTCGCGAAATAACCCAAGCCGTAGATATGAGGATATTTAGGATCTCCCCTAACTGTTGGATCTATGTCATGGTTAGTCCGACATTGGCCACTTCGAGAGAACATAGGTGTTATAACACCAAAACCCCCGAATGTCGAAGTCATGAAGTAATGTGGGTCGTCGATCTAAGGATCCTTCAAGACCCTTCTCAACCGTTTGATCACGGGGACATGCATATCACATTGAGAGCACGTGGGGATCCACATGTTGAGCAACAATGATTCCATGTGTGGTGGCATTGTGGCATAGTAAAGAGATGTCGGTGACCTGAGGCATGCCCCACGCATCTTGCCAACGTGTTTTGGGTTGACAAATGTTCCCCTAGGAGTGGCCTAACACTGAGACCAAGGGACCTTTGAGCTATAGTTGTGAGCCATTGATATGGGGAGTCCATTGAGAGCCTCTCCTGATTGTCTGATCAACAAGGAAGGACAACGTAAAGCACTCTGACAAAGTTCTATTTCGAGAGGTTTGACATGTTGGTGAATGAGAATATCGTCAAAGCGCTGAAGGCCGGAGTGACGTGACACGCTGACGTCACCTAGGGCAACGTGGACCCATAGTGGGTGTGCCACGTGTCACCCCGATTCGTGACTTTCATATACCTTATGTGTCAAATGGACCTTGAAACATGTCACTAGTTGATTGGGCCACATGTCATCCTTATCCTCTGCCAAATGTCTTCCTCTTGGATCCTGACTGCTTGATCTAACGGTTGATGGGGTTCCGAAACTTCAAGAGTTTGGGAGTTCACGGTGGAATGTAACATGGGTCTTGACCTGAAGGCCGGAGGAATTACATGTTAAACGAGCTTTATTTACCCATGGTTAACCTTTAATAAGTTCAAAATCCTTCGGGATTTCGGAGCACCAAGAGTTCGGGACTCCGGGGCGTTTTGGGCGATGGAACTCAAGAGCCAAAACCATTGAAGGCCCAAACCTCCCTGTCCATGTTTCATTATTTAAGGCATAGTTATGTGTAAGTGTGGACCCTCCGGGAGTCTAGGGCTTCGAGACTTTGGAATTTTGGGGTAATTAGAGCATACAAGCAAAAGGGTAGAAGGCCCGAACCTACTCCTCTGTATTTCCCACGTTGTAATAAACATTAATGTAACCAATTATGTTGTGTGGTAATTGTTAGCACTCTTTCTGTCTTGAGAAATTTCAAAGAATAAATTTCGCTACGGGAACTTCCGGTAGCGCCTTCATCAATTTTTGGGTTTTTTTTTATTAATAAATCTGGCTAAATAATATTGGGCCCACAGACCCAATTTCCAATTAGTCCACAAGCTGTCAAAGTTAAGCGCCAAGCCACCAAAGGGATAATCCCACGAGAATGCAAACTCGCTCTCAATCCCAGTAGACCAGAAGAAATAGTTTGGATATGCTGGCCGAAGCAACTTCATTTGTTTTTCATGGAGATCTGACAGTTTGAGAACTTCACCTCTTATACAAATCCTAAAAATTGTGATTTATGATGATGGAGTATGGGATAACCTTTTTGTTTCTCATTTCTAAGGTATCATCCTTCTTTTTGTTATGGTCAGTTGTAGACTGGGTGAAGAAAGGCATAAAAAATGTTCAAAACTGGTTTTTTGTATGTCGCTACAGGAAGTTCCCGCAACTCTCCACACAAAAACAGGGGATTTTATGGAAATGACTGTTTTTGCAATCAATTTCAAAATCAGAATCTGATCATATGGTAAGGTATTTTGAAAAACTGAAAGAGTTTTTTCTCAAGAACAAGCTCATATACAAAAACCTCCCTCATTTTGTACACAGGTGTCATGGTTTGGGAGATACAAGCAAAGCTTTACAACCCATTTTTCAGATTTGAAAATACATGAATTTTCATGTTTTAGTCATCTTCTTTGGGAACAAATTACGAGGCGATGGAAAGGTATTTTGGAAAGATGAAAGAGGTTTTTCTCAAGAACAAGCACACATAAAAAACCTCCCTCAGTTTTTACACAGGTTTCATGGTTTGGGAGATACAAGCAGATCTTTACAGCTCATTTTTCATAAATTCACCATATGCTGTGAAATGGCATAGTTAGCCCTTAGTTCGATTCCACACATGCCAAGATGAGGTGTCAAGTCAGGAAGACACATGTATGTTCAAGGAGGATATTTTTGCTAAAGATCCTCAAAGATTTGATTTGATTTGAATGTATTTGATGCTTTAAATGTCAAACCCCAGATTTTAGGTATGGGACTGATTTTTCAGACTTTTTGTAATTTTCTTGATATGACTAAGTGAAAATTCAACCCTAGGAGGTGTCATCTATGTCTATTTTGAGTAGATTAGATCCAAGCTTTGAGGATCTAGTTGCTATCTCATATATCTATAAAGCTCATGAAAAATCATATGTAAAAGGGGGGAGGATTCAGTCCTAGGGACTGAGAGAGAGTCGAGGTTCAATCTTTCAGATTGGGGCTTCCTATTATTTCTTTCATCCTTGTCTCAAAAATTCTATGTAAAGATCTCAACAGATAATAAAGTGTATGGTCAGTTTGTTCTCTTCTTTCTGTGTAAATCATTTTCTTTTTCTTCTACTGGAATATGCTATGCTACTATAGGATATATGTATGCATTTTCTGTGCTGAGAGGGCTGCAGTGTAGGGAATGTTGTAGTCTTTGCCAAAGACTTATTCGAGTCTTTAATTCATATTTAGAAAGAGTTTCAGAATACTGAGTTATTCATCCACTGTTAGATATATTAAAGATCAGGGTGGTCTTTAATGGTCTTACAGTTTTGTTTCCCACACTATCTCTTTCTACTTCTCTATAACATTATAATTGATCTAAGCTCTATTAGCCTGACCTGCTGCCATAGAATGTTGAGACATGCTTACTGTTTTTAATGGAATCCATGCCCAATGGCTAGCTGTTGACTTCCAGTCATCTCTCTGTCTTCGTGTTGATCCTACCACTCTCAAACATCTTAAAATCTAAATCCTTATTGAACATTTTTGAAGCAAGGTGTGCTAGGCTTAACTCAATTGCAGTCTTGAGTCGACTTCTAGCGCTAACATATTTTGGCATCGTTGCCAGGGAACAGAAAGAACGAAGTAATCTTCCCTGGGAGAACAACATCAATTTGATTATCTTCTTGATGGTGAACAAGAAGTGAACATATATCAGACTGTATATCATTCACTTGGCGACTCCATAATCTAAGAATCCACTGGAGGAAGAATCTTATTGACAGAAAAATGAAAGCACGGAAGGGAAAAACAAGGTATCAGCTCATTAGCTTTCTACATGAACTTTTGTTCTTCTTTATCATCTCATTCTTGTCTTTCCCTTTGCATGTAAAGAGGATCATCCTATGCTTTGTTTATTCAGATGATTGTAAGCCTACAAATGCATATTCTCGCATGGGTAATGAAGATTTGTCCTCTTAATGCACTATTGAACTTGATTTTATCCCATCATGTGAACCTATTGAAAAAATGAGGTCTAT
The DNA here is from genome assembly GCA_009831015.1 of Picea engelmannii. NCBI lineage: Eukaryota > Viridiplantae > Streptophyta > Pinopsida > Pinales > Pinaceae > Picea > Picea engelmannii. Next base: position 392,034 of record ML781687.1, on the reverse strand, counting down.
GTTTCAATTTCTCTCGAAATTGACTCATATTGTAAACCCGTGGATTACGAAGTTGATATACCTTCTGAGGTCCTTGTTGAACCTTGCAATCATCCAGTTGACCTTTGTGTTCAATCTTCTGAAGTTCAATTAAGAATCAAAGAATTTTTTAAACCTCTCAAGCTACCTCCTATCCTAAATGCTTACCCTCCTATGTTCTTTGATTACCTTGTCGTGTTTAAAGGAGACCATCATATTACAACTGAAAAGCACATGGAATCTTTTGAGGATTTTGTTGATAATTTCAAAATCATGCATGAGGATGTTATCTTAAGGTTATTTTCCAAATCCTTGGTTGGGGATGCTGCTTTATGGTTTAAAAATCTGAAGGCTTGTTCTATTTGTTCGTGGACTGATTTTCATCGTGTATTCCTGAGATATTGGGGTGAAAACAAATCTGTTGATCAGTATTTGATTGAACTTAATAATATGAAAAGAGGGAAGGAAGAAGCCCTTGCTACATTCAACAAGAGGTTTCATAATTTTTATTGCAGTATGCCTTTGGATATCCAGCCTTCTGAAACTGCTGCCATGGTATATTATACGCTAGCTCAACATCCTGAGCTGTTCCTTTATCTCAGAGAGAGGAAATCCTCATCCCTTGAACAAATGTTTACTAGTGCCGAGGAGATCGAGGATAATTTTCGAGCTTGTGGGAGGCCTCCAACGTAGTTTTGGGATGAAAGTTTTGAACAAAGTAAAGCTTATGAGAAACATGAATCATATTTGGATGCAGATCAACTGGAAGAAGGATATGGACATGAGGATGTTTATGAACATAAGTCAGATTTGGGACAACTTTCTGCATCATTTTCATATTTCAATTCTTTCTTAGGTATTGAAATTGATAAATATGATTTTTATACTAATGAGAATGTAGATTTATATGATCACAACTTATACCAACAAGGTGAATTTACAAATACAATTAACTATTTTTCTAGTTATGAGCCAAGAGCTAATTGTGTTTATAAGGATGATCACGAGGGTCATTTTTCAAAGGCTAATTTGCTTTGTGGTAGGTTTTCAACTAATCATAGCAGGAACCCTTTAAGTCCTACTAATGAAGTGTCACATGATTATTTTGTTAAGGAAACAACTGCTGCTCCAAAACGCCTGACTGATCATACTGAAAATCAACAGTCTTTGTTTGTTTATGACGATCTCCAGGATTATATGTTTTCAAGTTTTGGTCAGCGATTTGTACTGCATGATCAAGGACATTTTGTTGCTCCTGGTCGTCATGGGAAAGTGTTGTTGTTATTGAAGGAACAAGGAGGTCACCTTTTTCTAAGAAAAAGAGAATTCATGCAGTGGCAGTCATCTCATCCGGATTAACAAGTTTGTGATCTTGGTTTTGAAGACCCAGTAGCACTAATGTTGGAGTCTTATTTTTTAAATTCTTTGAAGATTTCAGATTTCATCATATCACTGGCATTTGAAGGTGAGTATGGTTTTCCAAAGAATTTATGGCTACTATTATATCTTTGTTGTTATCCTAAAATCAAGTTGTATGTTACCAAGCTTACTCCCATTTGTAGTCTAGGGGTGACTCTTGGAGAGCTAACAATAATATAATTAATTATATTTGTATGAAGGTGTAATATGAGTGGGACCCTCTCTGTGGCTCCAATGTTCGGGTGATTTGGGTACCTTCCCAAGAACTCAGTGAGAGATTTTCATCAAAGTCCAGAGAGTAGGGGTTCATCGAAATTAATACCCTTAATACGAATTAGAATGTTTAATTATATTATAATATAATTAAATATAATTATATTATAAAATAATTAGTACGATGTGGTTATGAATTAATGTGATGGGGTTTAACTAATTCTAATGAGGATTAATTATCCCTAATAGGGATTAGAATTGTAAAGAGTGGTATTTTAATCTTGATAATGATTAATTAAATTAACCGACCTAAAGAACTTTGAAGGTTCATAACTTCCGGTCCAGATCTCAGATCTGGACAAATTTATAGCCAATGGAAAACCCTTGTCGAACCGAAGACAATGGAACCCTAGTTACATGGATTCAAGGTGATTGAGAAAAGTAAAATTTTGATGCCCCATCCCATAAAAAAGGTACTTACGGGTCAGGTCTGTGACACCCCCACTCCATGTTGTTGCCATCCCCGACAACATCTGTCGATCTCCATGGAATCTCTACCCCATATATGGATCTCATCACCACTAAATGTCTGTTGTCTCCTAAACTACTGTCGTCAAGACAAACTCTCCTTAAGAAGTTCTGCAAAGTGTTCCCAAGTGTTGGATGCTCTTGACCTATGATGCCTTCGATACTTAGACTTTGTCATTTGTGTGTCATGTACATTGGATCCTCTCAAGTTTTGAACTGGTTGGGTGATCAATCCAACTGTCGTGTTCATTGATAGAGGATGCACATCTCCACATCCAACCAGCTCTTTTCTGTTTGCCTCATCGTCATCCTGTCCAACTCTTCTTGGTCTTGTTGAGTCGCCCACTGTAGTCTCAACTTGTTTGTTTCACTTAGCCAAACCCCTTCAGTTCTAGCCAAGGTCCTACCCCTTTCCCTAGTTTGGAAAGTCGCCTCCACAACTCATCTGTTGTTTCAAAACTTTCCTGCTTGAGTCTTTCGATGACACCTCCACTAGGCATCACCATTTGTGTTGGTTTCTCTCGACAACGCATTTTTGTCTTCTTCGTTTAGCAAGGAAAGTGTACCCAATAGCCACCACCAAGGCTATTGGCATACATCATGTTTGACTTGTTCTCTATGCGCAAGTATCACATGACCATACAAACTTCCTTTGGTGTGCATCCCAAATACTCAAGTCATTCTACAGTAACTTAGAATTCGTATATCCCCATGGCCTTCGTACAAAAGTTCACGATCATTGTTGGATGTCGGTCTTCAACTCTTACCTCTTCCACATCCATCTCCAACTATGGTTGAGTAAGTGCCACCACACACTGTCTTGGCTCAACTCTTGGAGTCCTTATAATGGGTAAGTCTGCTACTCGATCTTCCACAACGTCCATAACCTGTTGTTGATGATTATTCACTTGGTGATGTCCCCCCTGCTCCATGGCAAGTGAAGATTCCAAATGTATTGATCTAGGTGGATATCGGTGGCCACCCACCTTTTCCAACTGGCTCAAAACAATTTTCTCGCAATTTTGACAATTTACTATTTTTAACAGTTTTAACTTCCGGGGTCATTTTGAGGGCCTAAATGAAGGTTTTTCGGGATCGACCCAACTCAATATTTATATATGAAATGATTGCAGCCCCAAAATGAATCTCCTTGACGATACCTTTCCAACGGGCTATCACACGCCTAAAACGGAGATCGTATGCAAAAGTTACGACCCCGAGAAGTTAATGTACTAACTTACCCAAACAGGGCCTACATGACTTTTAGCGCTTCATCTCCTAGGGTTAGGTTTTTGGATGTCTAGGGTTTTTGGAATTCATGTTTATTATAAAAATTCCTTGAGAGCCTCATTGTAATAATATTCTTGTGAATGAGCACAACCGTCATATCTCTTCTCAGAGATAAGTCGCCACCAATCCAGCAAGCTTGTTTCCGCTGCATTTTACAGTTTTAGCTTAGTTCGTTATTGAATAGAAAACCAGTTTTACTGTATCTCTGTTATTTTGTGTTAAGCACCTGTTAATAATCTATAGTCATTTCGTTCTGCTCATAAAATCCAAATCAGTGGTATCAGAGCGGTCTACTCCTTGTCGTCTTAATGCATGTCCCCAACGAGGTCGGAGTACAAAGAATTGGGTGTCGAGCTTGTTTTTCTTGAGGACAAAAGCTCTCCCACACCTAAGAGACCTCTCATGGTAGGAGAAAATAAAGATGGCGGGACATGATATCCTTTCAAACTGTTTCTTGAGGAAGCCCTCATGCAACAAAGGAACGAGATGATGGATAGTTTCACGCAAATCCTTCGGCGGCTACCAACAGGAGACACATCTTCTTCGAGTGGAGGCGCCGCCCCCTTCAAGGTACAAATAAACTTCGATATTCCTATATTTGAAGGTCAGATAGATGCAGATGCTGTAGACAAATGGTTGAATCTACTAGAAGAGTATTTTTCTGTCCATAAATTTTCAGATAAAGAAAAGATTACTTTTGCGCTCTTCAAAGCCATTCCCCATGTCAAAGATTGGTGGGAAACTTTCTGTGAGCAAAAGGAAACAGAGGAACCCTCATTATTTACAGTCACGACCACCTGGGAATCCTTCAGGGATGCTATTAAAGAACAATACTACCTTGTCAGAAGTTATGAGGACCTGTATACCAAATGGACTACACTGCGGCAAGAAAGGGACCAAGCAGTGTCAGATTTCACAAATATCTTCCATACCTTGCGCACCAAGATGGGTATCAAAGATTCAGAGCGACATCTGGTGCTCAGGTACCACAGTGCTCTGCATGGATACATCCAGACCGAAATGGAATTTCTGGACATCTCATCCTTGGGTGCGGCCTACCGATATGCCGTCAAAATCAAGCAGTAGCTCAAACAGAAGACACGACAATTTGGGCTTGGGAACCCCTCACAACAAAATACAGTAAGGGGTGACACCAACCCACAGAACAAAGGACAGAGCAAAGATGGACAGTATAAGGACAACCAGTCCAAGCCACAAGAAAAGAAGGACACCGGAAATACAAAGAAAGATACCGAGAAGTGGTGTGACTTCCATAAGAGCGCTTGGCATAAGACTGTTGACTGCCGCTCAAAGAAGTCGTTATTGGCCGAAGTGAAAGCCTCTGAATCAGATGCAGATTCTGACTCTGAGCCAGAACCAAAAAGGGGAAGACGGATCATTGACATGGAACCCAGTGACACCGTTTCTACCACCAAGCTCCAGCTTGGTGAACCAGACGAGCCAAAAGAAGGAGAGCGCCTCTTCCATTAACAGATGTGGGTAAAAGGAACCCCACTGCACTTCATCGTTGATAGCGGTAGATAGAAGAACCTCATCTCAGTAGAGGTCGTCAAGTGGCTGGCCCTGCCGACAATGCTGCACCTACAATCCTACACCATTGGATGGCTCTGCCATGGCAACGATCTCCGCGTCAGCCAACAGTGTCGACTGTCATACGACATCAAGCCCTTCAAAGACGAGGTATTGTGTGATGTTGCTCCTCTCGAAGTTTGTGATGTTATTTTGGGCCAACTTTATTTATGGAAACGTCATGCTATATATGAGTCTAGGCCTCGTAGTGTTATTATTACTTTGAATAGGAAATTGTACAAGATACCCGAGGCAGTCCCACCTAGTGCTATTTCCTTGATCTCTGCTAAGCAATGTAGGAAGGTCATCTCTCAGATGGGGAAGTTTGTCTTCTTCATGATTCGTTCTCAGAATAAGCGAAAAATGACAACCACATCCAGGGTCTCTATGGCCGACCTCTCCACACAGCAAAAGCAAGTAGACAAGGTCGTGGAAGAATACTCAGATATCTTCTCCTCACCTATCGGGGTACCTCTGCACTTCCAGGTCAAGCACCCCATCGATCTGACCCATGGCGCACTGCTGCCCAATGGGCCAGTCTATCATCGCTCTATGTTAGAGAATGAGGAGATCAAGTGACAGATGCAAGAGCTGCTCCATAAGGGGCACATCCATCCCAGCTCATCACCTTGCGGGAGCTAAATCGTGTTGGTACAGAAGAAAGATGGAACCCGACGATTCTACATTGCTTACCAGGTTCTGAATAAAATCATAGTCAGAAACTGATACCCGATTCCCCGAATCGATGACCTCCTTGATCAATTCATGGGGGCCAAATACTTCAGTAAGATTGATCTGAAGTTTGGCTACCATTTGGTCCCGATAGAGCAGACAGATGTATGGAAGACCGCCTTCAAGTCAAAAGAAGGCCTTTTTGAATGGTTGGTCATGCCCTTTGGTTTGACAAATGCGTCGACCATTTTCATGAGGTTGATGGATGATATCTTACAACCATTCACCAATAATTTTATAGTGGTGTATCTTGATGACATTCTCATTTATAACAAGACTTGGGCCGAACACTTGCAACATATTCAACAGGTTCTACACACCCTGTGACAACACAAGCTATACGCCAACTTGGAAAAATGATCCTTTGACATGGACATGGTCCATTACCTGGGCTACATCATTGATCAACATGGCATACATGTGGACCCAACCAAGATCCAAGTCATCCATGATTGGCCAGACCCAACCACACTCACCGAGCTCCGGAGCTTCTTGGGCCTTGCCAATTTCTACCGCAGGTTCGTGTTAGGATTCTCCCATATTGCATGGGCCCTCAACCAAATAACCAGGGGTGGTGGTAAGGCGAAATTTGCGTGGGGGCAGTCCCAACAACAAGCGTTCGATGATTTTAAGCAGCGCTTTTGCTAAGCCCCAGTACTTTCACTCCCAGACCTACAACAACCCTTTGAGATCGAGATAGATGCTTCCGACTATGCTGTGGGTGTCGTTCTCACTCAGCACGGCCACCCTGTGGCCTATCATAGTGAGACACTATCAGATGTTGTCCGTAAGTACCCTACTTACGACAAATAAATGTACTCCATTATGCAAGCCTTCCACCAGTGGAGACACTGCATTCTTGGGAAGGAGACAATCATCCACACTGATCATAAGCCACTGCAGTTCATGCAGACACAAGGAAAATTGCAGAATGACCGCCATCAAAAGTGGTCCACATACTTGCAGCAATTTCACCTCAACATCAAGTATAAAACAAGAAGCACCAATCACATCGTTGATTGCCTCAACAGACTTCCAGTCGCGGCACTCACCACGATGCTAGACTCTTACGACCATGAGACCTTTGGATGGCCCCAACTCTATGAGACAGACCCAGACTTCGCCACCACCTACCAAATGTTGGGGGCAAACGCAGTTGTCGATAATTTCCATATTCAGGATGGGTTGTTGTGTCGTCTGGGCCATATCTGTGTTCCATCAAGTGAACGAGCGAAGCTGATCTGGGAAGCCCACTATAGTCGGGTGGCAGGACACTTCGGCGTCGAAAAGACAATGGCGATGTTACCGAAACATTTATACTGGTCGAAACTTCGACAGGAGGTCAACAAGTATATTAGGTCCTACACTGCCTGCGTGATTGCCAAACCGACCACTAAGAAACAGGGCCTGTACACCCCTTTTCCTACTCCTGACAGGCCATGGGAATCTATCTCAATGGACTACATGTCGGGCCTCCCGTCCACCAAGCGGGGAAACGACTGTGTTTTTGTGGTTGTTGATCACTTTTCGAAGATGGCGATTTTGGTTGCCTGTAAGAAGAACATCACAACAGAGGCCACTGCCAAGCTCTTCTTTGAACGAGTCTGGGTACATTTTGGAATCCCACAAACCATTGTCTCAGATCGGGACAGTCGATTTCTTAGCACATTCTGGTTGAGCCTCTGGCCACTGCTGGACACCAAGCTCACCAAATCCACGACCTTCCACTCGCAGACAGATGGCCAAACCGAGGTCATAAATCGAATGATTGTGCATATCCTCCACATGTATAATTCACAACACCCTCGCACATGGGATGAGATTCTTCCCTATGTCCAACATAACTACAAACGAGCCCTGCATATCTCAACTGGCCACAATGCCTTTCAGGTGGGGTTGGGATTCCAACCATTGGGTGCCATAGATGTTGCACTTCCCCTTGTGGTCACCTCGACCGACTCATCTCCTGCTCCAAATTAAGATGACAAAACCACCCGGTTCATTGAGCGGATCCAACACATCCACCAATAGGTTCAGGATATCCTACAGAAGTCCAATGACAAGTACAAACAATTCCATGATCAACATTGGGTGCCACATAAGTTTCAGGTGGGCGACAAAGTTTGGTTGCACTTGCAGAAAGAACGTCTTACAGGACCCCATCAAAAGCTTCGCCCACTCCATTATGGGCCGTACACCATCACCAAGGTTGTGGGGGATAATTCTTTTCAGCTCAACATTCCTCCTTTCCTTGGCCTGCACCCAGTGTTCAACATGGATCTCCTTCGCCCTTATTTCCCACCATTATTGGACACCTCAGAAGTAGCAGAACAACTGACACCAACTGAGCTCAACCTAGACTGCATACAATAGGTATCCAATGATCATATTGTGGACACACATATCAAGGGCACTCGATAGAAAAGGATCCAGCTTTATCGAGTTGTCAAAGCAGGGCAGCCCTTGCACCAAGGCAAGTAGCTCACCTGAGGCCAGATTCAACAGAAATTTCCTCATCTGATGGGGGACCTCAACGCAATGGAGACCATTGCTTCCTAAGGAGGGAGGATTGATCTAGGTGGATATATGTGGCCACCGACCTTTTCCAACTGGCTCAAAATAGTTTTTTAGCAATTTTGGCAATTTACTATTTTTAGCAGTTTTAACTTTCAGCGCCATTTTTAGGGCTTAAATGAAGGTTTTTCGGGATCGACCCAACTTAATGATTTCCTACATCATGTTTGAGGCCCCAAAATGAATCTTCTTGACGATACCTTTCCAATGGGATATAACACATCTAAAACAAAGATTGTATGCAGAAGTTATGACCCCAGGAAGTTAATGTACTGACTTACCCAAACGGGGCCCACATGACTTTTGGCGCTTCATCTCCTAGGGTTAGGTTTTTGGATGTCTAGGGTTTTTAGCATTCATATTTATTTTAAAAATGCCTTGAGAGCCTCATTGTAATCATCTTCTTGTGAATGAGCACAGCCGTCACATCTCTTCTCAGAGATAAGCCGCCACCATTCCAATAAGCTTGTTTCCGCTACATTTTATAGTTTCAGCTTATTTCGTTATTGAATAGAAAACCAATTTTACTGTATCGTTGTTATTTTGTGCTAAGAACCTGTTAATAATCTATAGTCATTTCATTCTGCTCATAAAATCTGGATCATGTCTCTTACACTCATGTTCATGGTTCTGTGGGTTCCTCAATTTAGCCACCTTCCCCATGGGTGTCTTCACTAAAGTCTTTGTCACCATCATTTTTTTCTCTTCCTTCCCCATACTACTCAAAGATGTTGTAGTGTGAACGAATTCTTGCTGTTGTGTCATGTTTCAAGGCTTGTAGGTGCTCCCAGTGACTCCTTCTACCAACTTGATCACAAAAATCCCAGGCATCCACCTGAGCTTCCTCTTCGTTGTTAGGGGTGCACTTGGTGTTTTGGCCTCATCCAAGATTACTAAGCGACTTTTGTGAATGAGTGGAGGTGCTTTGGAAAGTCTAAGGAAGTTCAAGCCCAATATCATTGCATGATATTCCAATGGAGATACCAACATATCCATCTTGCCAAACCACTCCCCCACTTTCAATGGTGTTGAAAGAACAATCCCTATCACCGACATCACCACTGACTTTAACACTTTACACATTCCAGTGCAACTCTCAGGTTTGCGATGAAGAGACTTTGCGGCTCGTTCACTCACAAAACTGTGGGTTTCCCTCCGCGTGTCAACCAAGGCTTCCATCCTCAACCCACTTATTGTTGTGTCCACAAAGTAGAGTCCTTCAACCACTTCACTTTGTGAAAATTGTCCTTGACCTCTTGCATGCGTTCACAAACGTTTCCATGACTTCGTTCATCTCTTTCGTCGGTTTCCACACTTGAACCATCTCTGCTAAGGATTTTGACTCCGCCACTATTGGTGCGAGTCGAGCCTCCTCCTCACCTAACATAACCAACTTTCCTTGCATTAGACAGTTCCTCATAAAATTATTTTGTGAACATAGGTAACACTTAATCAACTTACCTTTCCTCACGAGTGGTCTGGGCTGATATTTTGCTGCTGCACTACTTTCCTGTTGGATTCTTTCCTCCCTAATTGCTCTCAACGCAGTCGACATCGAAGTCTCAACCCCCCTCACCAGTGCCTTCAGTCTACCAATCTCAGACTATATCCATGCATCGAATTCATCCATCCTCTCTAAAGCCTATTAGAGTTTCTTGAATCGTTGAGTTAAATTTTCTCTCTTGACCTTCCAAGCTTCGTCACTTGCAACATCCATCTTGCCGCCTGACCTTCGTCACTTGGTCTTCTCAAGAGTTCGATGCAACTCCTGCAATGAGTCCTATGGTCATCTATACATCCAAGTGCTTGGTTCACCCTAATTTTTTTTTCCCTTGGTCTACGCATGCACATAGGACTATGCACAAACCACGTGCGATCGAACAACCCACCATGCCAATTTATTTACCAAGGCCTACACCCAACTGCTTCCATGTTCAACTCTGTGTTCAGGTCTGCAACAAGTTCTGCAATTGTCTACATTTGTTTGCTTTGTTCAAGTGCTCAGTTCACCCACAAAAATTTACACTCGGCTTGCTCAAGGGGTGAACCCAAGTTAGTTCACAAGTCATAGCTTCATCCACAACTCAACCTTTTACTTCTATCACAAACCACCAAGTCTGGGCCTAGGTTTCCTCTGTGATGGTTTAGTCCATCGAACCCTCACCAAGCCTGTACCTAGATTGTTTCAACAAATAAGTGCACCCTTCCCCCACAACTATTCTGGCTGTAGTAGTCGAGAAGAGCCAAATATGCTTTGATACCGCCTGTCACGAAGGTGATAGCGTGGTGAAGATCTTACTAAACTGTCTTTCAAGTCTGCTATGATACTAGTTGTCATGATCCCATAGGATGCATGTTTAGAGCTTGTGATTGTCCACCTCCTAAACACATACGACACCACGATGGTTGCTTGACACACCAAGAATACTTCATCTGGACTACGCCTCTTCATCTAGAGCATACCCATAATATGTTTTAGGCTCTCGACGAGTCACACTCCCACTCTAGTGCAACTCTTGTATACTTAGAAAACTGTTAACACAATCTAACACTCAGTGTTTTATAAGCATACATTCCAAGAACGTGAGAATCCAAGAGAACAACTACGGACAAACAAAGACAAAAATAGTGCGGGCGACACAAACCGTGCCTAACACCTGGCTAAGTATTTGTTATTGTGAAACGATTATAATATGATATCTACCAACTTAGTTTACAACTTCAATAGAGTCACACGACTCGCCTCACCTCACCAAGACACTCATGAACAAATCCGTCACACCAAAAATCTCCACAACCGTCTTCGCAACCACCTGCGGTGCACCTCAGACGTGTCCACAACCACATACTCGTTGTCCCTTCATTTCCACAGAATTTCACCAAACTAACACAGATTTCGGTTCTCCCTCACACGTGCCTCCACAGACTTGCATTTCCAGAATTCCCCAAAACCTCCCAAAGTGTCCCACTCTTGGCTACTTGTCTTTCATCTTGGCAACTCTTCCTTAGTTTGTTGCCTCAGACATGCCTTCGACTTGTTCTTTCCAAATCATTGCCAATCTTCTATGCCTTCCTTTGGTTGTGTGCCCTTGCTCTTATAGGAACTCCAAGGGTCACTTGTGTGAAACATCATGTCTCTTGGGTGTGTCACACCCCTTCACAAAGCCACACTCAACCAACCTTTAGTGCCCATCTGTGGATCTAATGTGTCCATCCAAGCCCCTGTGCCCATCAATTGATATGTTTCTTGGACCAACGCGTCCCATCCTTGGGCACGCGCCCTTTGCCTTGTGCACTCTTTCATGTCAATCATCGTGACCCCACGTGGGTGTGCTAATGGGGTCAACCAACCTCTCCAGTGCGCCCATGTTGCTGAGGGCAGACATGTCCACTCCTTGGGCATGCTCCCAAGTTGCCCCACCCTTGCCCAAATGCAACCCAAGTCTTCGTCAATTGTTCTAAGACAAGTAAGGTGTGTGCCCCCTTGGTGCCACACATCACCATCGTGCGCCCAATATGCTCCTGCTCACACCCAAACATCTTTGTTCACCCAACCGATTGCTTCTTCCTAGTGCTCTTCATTCGTTCCATCATTGAATCTTCCCAAGGAGCGTGCACGCTCGGTTGGTGTTGTGGGAGACCTTACAATATGGATATCACCATTGTAGCATGCAGGATTCCATGGTATTTCGTTGAATGTTTCCTTTAAACTTTGGTAGAAGTGTTTTAATTGATTCAATGAGGTAGTGCATTAGAAGAGGTTTAATTGTATGGGTGAAATGAATTTTAAGGAATCAAGGATCCTTTTCTTATAGAAGTATCATTCCATTAAAGTATTATTCATATTTTAAGGAAATTGAACTCCGATGAATAGTCTAACATGTCATTGTTTTCACCAAAACCCATTTAATTTGACTTGTGATTTTAATTCATATAATGAAAGATGATGAATATTTATGAATCATACCTTGTGAATGAATGATTATGTTGATAAAAATATTTTACAACCTAGTATGGGGGAGTTATATCATGAGTGAGTGCAACTTTGATATCATGGTGGCTTTCATGTTAAAATGAAATAATATACTTTAATAATGATCAACCTAGATCAATCTTAACCCCATATCGATTAAAGGTCGAGAAAGGGATCAAATCCCTTGAAGTGTACACCTTTTCACAAATTTTTATCTAATAACAAGTTTTAAACCTTGAAATGATAAATTTGAAATTAAAATGAAGCTAAAATAGTTTTATTAACATCAATAGAAACATACAATTATGAATTGTATAAAGTGTAAAAACTTTTTACACAACAAATTAATGCTATAAATATTGAAATATATACAATCAAACGATCTTTCAGAAGATGATAATTTACAAAACAAGTGCTGCATGGCAGTGTAGTCCCTGCCAGGTTGGAATGGGAATAAATGCGACTGAGTACAGACACATGGGTAGCAAGTTGAAGTACATGTGGTTTCCATGCAGAATATAGTATTTCCGAATTAGTTTTTCCTGAAATTTATCAAAAATTATTAACATTTAAAAGGTTCTCGGAGACAATTTTTTTTAGCATTCACGAATTAGTTTTCTTTACACACGTTTTACATACGTTCGTGGACAAAAACACAAAAAAATAGTAGTAACGTCTGTTACATAGGTTCGTGGACAAAAACACAAAAAAATTAGCATTCCTGAATTAGTTTTCTTTAAAACAAGGGCTTCTGGACACAAAAGAAATTGAAATTTATCAAATTATAGGTTCCTGGACAACATAAATTATACATACCAAATATGTAATTTTATAAAGTAGATATTTACTTTTATACATACGAAATATGTACTTTTATAAAGTATGGGGATGAGATTTTATAGAGNAAGAAATTGAAATTTATCAAATTATAGGTTCCTGGACAACATAAATTATACATACCAAATATGTAATTTTATAAAGTAGATATTTACTTTTATACATACGAAATATGTACTTTTATAAAGTATGGGGATGAGATTTTATAGAGCATGCACGAAGCCCTCATTCCATACTTAGCCAGTTTTTGGGTCGCGGGTTCTCAGGCTGGCGGGATGAAAATTGAGCTTTTGTTGTTCCGTGCCCTACAAATAGCACCCAGAGTTCCGCGATATACAAATTAACAATCGAACTTGAGGACTATTTGAATTTTAAGGGCCTCGTGTCCAAAAAATTTAGCATTCCCGAATTAGTTTTCTTTACATACGTTTTACATATGTTCATGGATAAAAACACAAAAAAATAGTAGTAACGTCTGTTACATAGGTTTGTGGACAAAAGCACAAAAAAATTAGCATTCCCGAATTAGTTTTCTTTGAAACAAGGGCTCCTGGACACAAGATTATACATACTAAATATGTAATTTTATAAAGTAGATATTTACTTTTATACATATGAAATATGTACTTTTATAAAGTATGGGGATGAGATTTTATAGAGCATGCACAGAGCCCTCATTCCATACTTAGCCAGTTTTTGGATCGCGGGTTCTTAGGCTGGTGGGCTCAAAATTGGGCCTCTGTTGTTCTGTGCCCTACAAAGAGCACCCAGAGTTCCGCGATATACAAATTGACAAGCAAACTATTTGGATTTTAAGGGTCTCTGTGGCAAGTAGTATAAAGGACAGGTTGTAAGGATGCAAGAAATGACATACTCTCTATATGTGTGAGTAGAAAAAAAGTAGTGAACACAATTTTATGACATTTATATAAAAAAATAATAAAACGTGTTACATATTCCTGGAAATTTAGATATATATATATATATATATATATATATATATATATATCAAATATGATATCTCAAATTTGAGTGAGTGATTTATCTTATATTTAATTTTGAAAATGACCAAGCAGAAAAAAATATGCATAAGAAAAAAGAGAATTAAAATAAAATAAACAGAATGTCTTGACATTCAACGTAGCTGAAGATTAAAATCTAGAAGCACATAAATATATAAGGAGACAAAAGAATAATTTTATTTGGAATATATGAAAAAAGAATAGTTTGTTACATATTCTTGGAAATTTAAATGCGTTTGTCATATAGACTGGGATTCGGGCTCCCGGGGACCATAAGAGAAATATGTACAAGAAATAGGACCGTGGAAATAAGAAGTGGGAGACGGTAGAGTGTAATACCTGAAAAGTAGAAATGGGAAGATATCAGTCTTTGGCTATAGATTTCTATTCAGAAAAAGGTGGAATAACTGGATTGATAAAGAAAAGACTATCAATATAGACTTAAAGGCATGGTACATATAAGTATTTTTGGTATTTGCTTGTTGATGCCTTTTCTTGTTGGTTTTCGTTGCCGACCTACTTGAATAACTGGATTGATAAACAAAGGATTTATAACGATGTTCCATATAAGTATTTTTGCTATTTGCTTGCTGATCGATTTTCTTGTTGGTTTTCGTCGCCGACCCGCTTCAAGTTATCTTCAATGTAGCTTCTCAAGGGGGCGACGTTGATGTCATTCCGGATTTTAATGCTGAAAAGTTCATTTTCTAATTCGCTTAGATCAATAGAAAGATTACACAGAGCCCGATGAATGTCTCCATTCTGTACCGAATAACGAACTAGCCAGTTGCCCACGTGTTCTTCATGATATTCAAGAATCCTGTAAAATTTTTCTAAAGACAAGGCCTTAAAATTATCAACTTGTTTATCGAAAGCTTGCTTGGTTAACGCCAACGATTTGACGATTAAGCTGGGGTCCTGGAAGTCGTTGGTCCTTTTGGCTAAGTCTGTTTTGGTGAGCTTTGTGAATAATGTTTCTTTCTTTGATATTGCTTGCTCACATGATTGGACGATGAGATATAGGTTCTTCACCTTCTCTTTCCAGCATGCTTCTAATTGAGTAAGCCGTTTTTTGGACGGGAGATCATGTTGTCTTCTTGTCGTGTCTGGCATGTTGTTGACATGAAAGGAAAAAGGGATGACCGTGTGCAAATATAAATTTTCTTCAATTTTTAAATCCGTCTGCAGAAGTTGGAGCAAGTTATGTGCCCTGCTTCCCAGGGAATCCATATTTTGTGATGTTTCCCAGGCCTTAGTAATTAGTTCCATTCTTTTGTTGATATTTTTCTCCACATATCCTCTACACGATGCGAGGAAGCTGGAGGAGCCTTTTAGATTTGTTGCAGGGGTGCAAAGAGTCGCAGGGATGGCTATTGCCAAAGGACTGCCAAGCAATGTCATAGGAAACAAAACTTCCTCTAATTCCTTGATCCAGTCCTTTAGTCTGGTATTCTCGGCCTCAATGAATCCAACAAAATCATGAAGAGCATCTCTGGTTGCCATGTGAAGTTGAGAGATTTTGGACGCCTTCATATTGGCAAGGTCAAGTTCTGAACGATGTTTTCTTTTCTTATTTTTTACATCTCTTTTTTCAATAATTAATTTTTTAGATTCGCTTTCAAAAACAACACTCTGGAATACGAAAGATTCATCTTTGTCAAAAATTTCAGTATCAACTATGTCCATTGGGTAGCCATGGTGAATCGCGTCTCTGGGCTGATCATGGTTGCAGAATATGCTATCCAGATCAACGTCAAGATCCATGTTTTCACTCTAAATTTCGGGCTCCTCCGCCTCCCCTACAATTTTTTTTCCCTTCTTCTGCACGGGAAGCTTGTGAGAACTATCAATTTCCGGTCCTCAGGCCCGAAGATGTTCACTGTATCTCTACAAAATTGTTGTGGAGCTGCTGCTAGTAGTTTATGAAAATGTCGGTTTGCTCCAGACACTGGTTGAAATGAACAAATGGAAGGGACAATATAACCCCCCAGAAACGTTGGTTCAATGTGTGGGAATGGACAATCTCCTCGAGCTCTTCGCTCATTAATGATAATCTCTATGCATGTTGTATGGTGAGCTGTTAGAAGTAAAGCTTAATTATTGCATACTTAGAAGTGCGAAGGTGGCGGTTATGGCGAAGAACATTTAAGGATTGGAGGTTCCGTGAAGGAACCAAGCCGACAGTGTGCGAATGACATTCCATGGTATTTGAAATTAACACTGGGAATGGATAACAAAAGTCTCCACAAATATTGGTTTAGTGCGCATTAATGGCAGAACTTCTCGAGCCTTGCGCCCATCAATGACAATTTAGATGGTGCCTGTACGATGACCTGTTAGCATTAAAGATTTAGAAACAAGACACACACACACACACACACACACATACACACACACACACACATATAAACATTATTTTTTATTATGGACACGTGCGAAGGTGACAGAGACGGGGAAGAGCAGGAAAGGAAGGAATGGCCAAGTCTGAAAAGCGGTTGGACGAGCTTCAAAATAAGTTTACAGGCGATAGTGAGGACAGACGAGTGTTCAACGATGAAACTGCATGAGTCGGAATTTTTGACTACAGAACACGTAAAACGTAAGAGGGCATGATGGTGCAGTTCAACAGAGGGTTTGTATATTTGCGGAATTGAAGGAAGGTGGCTAAGTATGGAAAGTGTGATTTTGTGTAGGATTTCAGGGAGCATAGTGAAGGGAAGCATGTACAGTCTTTGGATCGCGGGTTCTCGGGCTGACGGGCTCAAAATTGGGCCTCTATTGCTCCGTGTCTTACAAATAGTACCTAGACTTGCGCGATATAGAAATTGAGAAGCGGACTTGCGGGATAAACATTGCACTTCTATTGTTCCATGTCCTCCAAACAACACTCGAAGTTCCGCGATATACAAACTGACAGACGAACTGCA
>ML781687.1:348782-369835 GCA_009831015.1 Picea engelmannii | reverse complement strand
GCTTGCCTATATGCGGTTCATGGAACTTAATCCAAAGGACATCAAGTTTTTCTATTTTCATATAGGCTTTGAGTATTCCATCTGCACCATTGACCAAGCCATCCTGTGAATCATAGTTACAGGCATATATTTCAACTAGCATTTCTAATTTGAGGACAAGATGCAAAGGTAAAGTGACTGTATGTTCATGACGTGGCACATTTCCGTGGTTGTCTTCTTCCAGGTCAATTGAATTGATGATGATATCATTGCCAGGCATGACCGACAACATGTGGCTGTTATGCATTGTAACATCCTTATTTGTGTAGAATAGGTAAGGGAACGTTGGTTCTGTTGGTGCAGGCCGCAAGCACCTCGAATTGATATATGTTAAGTCATCATATGTTTGGCTGTTTGTGCGCATTCTATTCAGAATTGCAATGAATGTTTCATCTGTCTGGCGCATTGTAGTATGCACTTCAAAGCATTTAATATTGTCTCTCCAAAAGTCATGGGTCACTGTTTCCATGTTAACGGTAGGTTGTTCAAATATTAAAGAATCTTGGATGGGCTGTGCCTGGTAAAGATCCCCACATAATATCATGTTAATGTTTCGAAAGTATTTCATGTGTGTTACACATGATTTTGGTCACTCTGGTGATGTCTCTACAGTGATTGAGTTCAGGCTCTCATAAAGTCTTTTTGCCTGAGAAAAGTGATTGTTGTCTTCCTCTACAAGGCATATTTTTAAAGTGAGTTTGCAGGTTGCATATGGTGTAGGGTGCGAAAACCCTGATTCTCGCAGGTTGCTCTATACTTGTCCTGCGAGAAGTTCGCAATTTGCTCTATAGACAGGGTGCGAACCCGTTTTAAGGCTAAAAATGGAAGAAGAGGTTACGAAGGTTCTAGAAGGAGATCTTCTAGAAAATGAGTTGGAATTCGCATAGTTGGCATCCTACTGACTTCTCAGATTTAGTGGGATCATCCTCATCCTTTTAACCATCTCTCATTCTCCTATATATTGAAAGGTTTCTCATGGAAGAGGTTAAACAATATTGAATAACGAATTGATGAAATAATAGGTTCATAATTGTGTGAGAAGCCCTGTTTGAATTGATGCTTGAGGCCTCCATTTGTCCATCAAGCCATAATGGATCTTCTTCATACAAGTTCAGAGAAAATGTGTGTGTTGGAGCAAAGGACCACCGAAAGGAAGCTTGCGACATCAAGGCGATCTGATTGTATCTTCTACTTTCGTTTAATATAATACAATGACATGTCCCTTTCCCATAAAATCACTCTTATTTTATTACATGATTCCTTGATCACATGTTTAGGTCTTCATTGAATGTATTATTGTCGCTTTCACCTTGGTCGATACGTGTTGTTGCAGATCCAATATTACAAGGCCGTCGAGGTGAAGCAGGGACAACAAAGACATAAGGAAGCTATATCTTAAGGTATGTCATTTATTCCTTCCTTGATGGTAAATTCAATGACTGTAACTTAGGGAAAGTGTCACGTCCTGTCCTGTTTTGTTCTAGATCCAGGTGGATCTACGGAGATCAGTTAGTGTCCGCACATACTGATTTGTCCTATAGCAGTGTGCACATGTTTTATGCTTCTTATTCGGTTGTCAATGGAATACAATAACTGACTTCCAATCAAAGATGCTTTATCTATAAAGACAAGTTGGAGTTCCTCATAAAGCTTAGACAATGTATCCAACATTTCCTTGCTAAGTGGAAGAAATTGTGACTTGTTAAAAGGAATTAAAAATGCAGAGTGGACTGTTGTTCCACCTGCATTATATGCAACTTTTTCTGTGTATGCAACTATTAGGCCCTTTGGTTTCATAGGATCAGAGGAATTATTTGAATCATAGATTCATATAAGCATTTGGAACAGTGCTTTCGCTGTGAATGTATTGTTTGTTCCTACTCCGCCTGTAAGGAACAAGTGCACAGGACTGCCCATGTTCAAGCGTTTTTTAAGAGCAATGTTCTTTAGAATTATTTGCTGTTCTCGATTCAACAGACGTCTTATTATGTGGTATTCATTATTTTCAATTAGGAAAGGATGTTTTGTGACTTGAAAACCAAGATTGATACGTTTTTCACTTCCACCTGCTGGAGGATGAGGCAAATCCGCTTGTAAGTCATAGGACTCGGAAGGAGTTCTAGTTGTTTTTCGGTTTGTGAATGTCTCATCAGGATCGTCAGGGTTTTCTAGCTCATTAACTGCAATTTCTATATCACCCCATGTTGGATTAACATTGTAGGTAAATCTAGCTTCATTGATGTGCACTATAGTCTCAGAGGCAACATACGCAACCTCCCATGTAGAGAAGTTATGTTTTAATGGCTCTTCGTTTTCATCGAACGAAATGTACAACAACAATTTTTCTCTACAATAGTTTTCATAGTCACAATGTTTATTGTATTTAACAAATCGTATCACAGAGGGTTTTTTTCTTTTTGATATGGGTGCACCATTTTTTTTGTAATGCAATACGAAATCTGCTAAGCAAATATGCCTAATAGGAGATGGACGTTGGAGGTAATAATCAACAATAGAGCGACATATCATGTCTTCTGAATTGTCAGGCTCTTGTTCTAGCAAAATTGGTGGTTTAAGCACACATGTGCATTTTTCAAGTGGAGATGTGTTTATAAAGACACATTTTCTTGAACTACAAGTGAGGGGCAGGGAAAGTGCAATGTGAACTGCTTGTTGAGCAAACATTTGTTGAAGATTAAAAAATGTATTTCCAAGTGTGTGTATCATTTGTATGGCATCAATATGACTTCTTTCATGTTCTTTGTGTATTCTTCTGAACGCACTTGTCATAGATTTGTCAACCTTTGTCATATACGAGGTACAATACGATGCTGCAGCATATGCATTGAGCACGTACTACGCATTTGTATTTGCTTTCCACATAATTGACATGTCCTTGGAGAAACTGTTGTTCAAAATATGGGAAATTTTTCGTTCAAGGAAAACTGTTGGTTGCTTAAGCGTACATTGTATGGCTTGGATGTACTCATCTTCTGATAGATTTAGCTCTGTCAAGAAGGCATCGAAGCTCATCATCTCGTCAAATTCTCCTTGTTCTAGAAATGCAAACAAGGATTTAGATTTCTCAACAACAACATTGTCCTCTAAACTAAGTAGCTCTATGATTCTTGTAGCTCTCATTAGCGGCACGGGAAAGTTGTATCTGCAATGCAAGTTTTTTCGTTTTCTACAACTTCTTGTATGGTAATGTCTATGGACTTTGGCAAGTTCTGGATCCAAATGATCTGTGTTGCATGTTATGTATTTATCCACAAATTGTTCGATCTCTGAATTATTATCAACTCCATAGACTGGTGCACCCTCTATCCACAACAGTGCGTGGTCATGTTCATTTCCCCTATTCTGGAATTCAGTCACAAAAAAGTAGTCCGCTATTTTTCCAAAAAACGTTTCATCATGGCATATCAATTGTCTCAAAGCATTTATTCTATGTCTATAGTAGCGAGTACATGTCACTGGGTCTTTTACTGTGAGGTAGTCAATGTCATTATTTTCCAGTGTATCGGTTTGTTTTTTACGTTACCTGTTCCTATGCAGGTTAGATACGACAACTACCAATGGATCCCAGCAATGCTCTGCACTTGTAAATGTGATGAAAAATGTCGGCGGGCCCAATTGTTGGATCATTGCAAAAACAATTTTTTTGTTTTGTTGCAAATAGTCAGGAGAGGTGCGAATGTTTTTGAAATCTATGTATCCAATATCATATTTCATAATTTTTTCTAGGTTTACTTTGTACTTCACATCCTTGGCCAACAACTTTCTTCCTTGTAACTGGCCTTTTCTTATTCAGACCCACATGCAGGAGAGAACTTGCTCTATTATTATGCGCATTGTTTTGAAAAACAAATTTGTTATGTGACAGGAGAAGTAACCGCTTGAATGTAGCAACTCCCATCAGACTATTTTATGATCACTGAATCGTTCTGTAATATCAGTGGCACGTGGATCTCCATAGAAGAGTGTTGGAAAGCTCATTTCCTCAGTGAATCTGTCCTTGAATATTCCAAGTGGACGCTGCCCCTCAGCAGGTGCAATTTCGACAATCTTGTCTTGCAAGTCACGAATGCACCGTGAATCAGTGAATCCATGCACCAATGTATCAACAGGTGTTTCATTCTTCGATTCATCACTTGTATCAAATTCATTAGGATTTTCGAGAGTCTCTGTAGAGTTGCCATCCTCTTCTACAAGAACACTATTCCGGTTGTCATTTATACAAATGTTCTGTGCTTTGTACAGGGCCTTGGAACATAATTCCTTTAATGTTTTCATAACAACATGCACACGCACTTTGCTTGTCTGATAGACATTTTTGTATCGCAAGCGTCTTTTCAGAGCCACAACAATTGCCATTGTATCACTAATGAATTGTGGCAAGGATTTTTGTACAACATCTAGCTGAACATGCAAATTGATAATTGATCTTGTTAAGCCCATCTGGGGTCGTTTATAGCCCCAAGGCCTGATTTGAGCAAATGCAATTCGCAGAGACACAAGTCTCTCCTCAAGTTCCGTAAGTGCACTTACATCTAGTAGTGGTGTATTACGTTTTATTTGGTCAGGGGTTGCAAATTGTGGCAGTTTTCCATTTTCAAGCGACCCTTTGCATGGAAGACAAATTTTGCCACTGGAAAATGGTTTATCGTGCGCTGTTAAACGGAGGTATTCTGCTTGCAAATCAGGCATGAAAGACTTATTGTTTTTTGAGAAATTCAATTGTTCACAAATTGCACATGTGATGGAAGGAGTGTCTTCAATTTGTTTCATGTAGGTCTGTATTGCATTTTTCTTTCGCAGGGAAGTATGGGTAGAAACTATTTCTTGGTTTTCATTGGTAGTAGTGCATGGTGTTGCTTCTAGCCCACGAAATGTCACAGTTGCATGACCATTCTGGGATATGCGATCGTACCTGTTTCTGTTGTGTTGTGCATGAACAAATTTCTTTCGATTGTGATATGTGAGTTTCCCTCTAAAAGGAAGCGTAGCAATGTATTTTTTTCTCTCGCGCATGACCTTTTTCAAGTTGTGGTAACTTACTCTACGTTTCTTGCCCAAGGGCACGATGAGATGATGACAACTTGGATGAATTTCACTCTGACTCAGGTTCTGATAACCTAGCCTACGTTTTTTGTTTAAGGCCTATATAGCCTCATCACAACTGAGATGAATTTTATGCATAACTTTTTTCAAGATGTGATAACTTACTCTACGTTTTTTGTTTAAGCCTTGTATGGCCTCATCACAATTGTGATGAATTTCACGCATGGATTTTTATTCAAGCCCTGTATGGACATATCGCAAMCGGGAGGAGTTTCATTCTCACTAAAAAACATGCCATGCGTATGCAGATTCRATGCGGTTTGGGWGGCATGGACATTCAACCCTGAACCACTGATATGTCCAAGCAAAGGTTGATAATAAATATGTGTTGTATCTGTTTTCAACAAGAAGATGTCAATTGTTCGATTGTAATTTGAATYAGTAGACCAGGAATGGACAGTGCCATCTGGCAAGGCCGACCAGACCTGGATATTTACTCTTAATATGATAGACAACCATTGCAAAYAGAATCTGCAACTCTCCACATTCCCTTTTTCATATGGTAGTGCCATGTTTACAAGGTATTCTTGCCAACTTCCAACTATCGACATATTTTCTAGGAGATATGGCCAAAGGTGCTGATGCAAGCACCTAAAACCTGTTGGTTGCCACCTATAATTGCATTGCAAAATGACTATACAGTGTAAAGCCACAACGACTGCACATCGAACTCCGCTGCTACCAAACAACAAATTGCATTGAACAGACTATCTCCACAGCTAGACACAACATTTGTTACCAGTTGTAAACCATGGCAATCTATGCGATGCATAATCTGTTTCCACTGCGATTCAAGGTCTTTTCAAATGAGGGACAAGTAAATACGAGCTCCTTCAACATTGCATATGGACATTTTTTTGTACAGTAGTGGTTCATAATGACCACTGACAACATTGACATCATGGAACAAGATGCAATATGGATTGTCAGATGCAGTTTTGTTGAATAGTAGATATCTTGTTTTTCTTGTCAAAGACCATATTCCAACTGATATATTGGGCCAGTTAGACATCCATCGTATACAAAATGTATCTCCCCAAAGTCCCCTATCATGTGCAAGAAGAACTGGAGATGTAAACAACTGCATCTTTGAAAAATACGTAGCGACGTCATGTATTCCATGCAACTGCCGAAGAAAATCAGATTCCAGTTTGTATTCATAGGACTCCAATGCCTCAGTGTCGCCATTTTTTAAACAGGCCAAGAAATAATTTATCAATCCATTGCACAACTCGGTCGACGAATAGCGAAAATGCAGTAGAACCTGAAATGTATCGAAAAGGCAATCCCCTACAGTATACGAGAATGCATCCAATCTAAAAAGGCCATTTCTATGAAAAACCACGTCAATGCTGTCATGTATAATGGACTGTGTATCTATTTCATACGACTCAACATCTATTACTTATTTCATCTTTTGAACTGTGATTTTGAAGCTGTTTGTTAGATACTTTCAATTTGCATGAAAACAAAGAAAAGGGGGAAAAATAAATAAAAGTAGCAAAAAAAAAAGGAAAGCAAAATAGGAAAACTACAAGCGCAGATCTGGGTACCAATCCCCGTATGTATCTTTCAACCTTCTTCTTGTCAACTTCAATCCCCCCTAGTCCCCATAACATATGACAAGAAAACAAACCCACACTGAAAAGTGAATCAAACAGAAGAAACAACGCAAATAAATAACACCATAAATTTACTCAGCAGAAAGACAACATGTGGACGCAATTTTCCGACCCAAAGAATAAAAACATTCCCTGCGTCTACACCCTGGTGGACGGTTCCCTCTTCTGATAGCTTCAAACTACTTTTCAAAAACCCCTCTGCATTGCAATTTTCGAAATAGCTATGGACGTGGCAGCAGGCATATGAAGACGCATGGTTTCCAGGAACAGAAATTAAGAGCATAGACAAAGATGGTCTGCAACAGAATTTGGAGTCAGGGACTCCCACCATTGAAAAATAACAACAACAGGGAAACTTACCCGTCAACGAGGGATGACAAGAGATCAACCCCAAAAATTGGAAACCACAACAACAG
Source organism: Picea engelmannii (assembly GCA_009831015.1). Classification (NCBI taxonomy): domain Eukaryota; kingdom Viridiplantae; phylum Streptophyta; class Pinopsida; order Pinales; family Pinaceae; genus Picea; species Picea engelmannii. Next base: position 362,634 of record ML781687.1, on the reverse strand, counting down.
GTCCAACAACTTGCAAAGTTGAAGAAAAACAAACCAATGAACAACCACGAAGAGGTCCAATTGCAACTGCAGGACCTCAACTTTGCAAAGTTGAATCAAACAAGAGCAAGAATCATGGAACGAACCAACGAACAAGCATCGACCACTGAAGCAGTGATGCTGACCATCAAAACGAAGAGGTCCAACTGCAACTGGAGGACCTTAACTTTGCAAAATTGAATCAAACCAGAACAAGAATCATGGAACGAACCAACGAACAAGCATCGACCACTGAAGTAGTGATGCCGACCATCAAAAAAATGGAACGAAACTGTATTGCAACGCATCTGTACAATAAACATTTAAGACTGCCAGATCTGTTAGGTAAACACTTAAGACTGTCAAGACCATTGAAGGGCGCAACCCTCTGCAAACATTTAAGAAAAAATGCAGCGTGGCAGGCCTGTTCTCTCGAAGCACGCAACAATAAAGCAAAAATCACACATAGTAATATGCTAGAGAATGTATTCTAGCTAGCAGAAAATGCTAAAGCAAACATTTGAACTAATGCTAGCATTAATCCACCTTCGACCAATGAATAAGAAAATATATGATTCAAAAAGACCATATACGATCAAATACTTTGGATATGCCAACATATATAACATTGAGAATAGCGAAGCCGACAATAAGACCTCCAATCCGTTGTCCAATCAGATCTTGACAAACATGGTACTTTCTATTATATCAAAATCGATGTTTTCACTTCCCTGGTTCCAACAATAGATAATATGGAAATATTTGTGATCAATGCACAATTTAATACAAAGTCAACGAATTATCGATTGCTATAGTCCCTCTATGCCTACGACAAGGACTAATAAGAGTAAGTTTATTATAGGATAGGAAAATGAAAGGTCATTTCATAGTCACAATTTTTTCGTGCAAACAAAACACACACACACACACACACACACACACACACACACACACACATATATATATATAAGTGGGTTGCATTATCCAATCACTATGAGTATGGAGTTTAAAAGTTTAGAAATATATATATATATAAAAGTGGGTTTCATTATCCAATCACTATGAGTATGGAGTTTAAAAGTTTAGAAATTTATCAAAGTGACTTATTACAAAATTGCCGAGGGATTAGATAAAAAAAACATACAAGCTACAAAATAAAAAACAACGTTAATTGACCAAAACTTAACAATAAAGAATCATGCAACAATAGGTACTAAACTAGGGTTAGGTAATGGGTCATCCCTTGGAGGGGGTGGTCCATAAGCTTTAAAGGATGGCTATATGTCTAGAAGAATAGACTCACATCCATCATGCCCTTGGCATCAACGGGCTCCTCAACTTCTAAAATAACAAGGGAAATATCAAGAAACTTGTCATCATTTAATCGAGGAAGTACAAGGCAATTTAGTGATCATTTTTGATAATCATAAACCACACAATACAATATTTAAAGTAGTCAAAAACCACACAATACAATGTTTAAAATAATCAAAGCACCGAAACCAAGTAAGTAGACTAACAAAGAGTATTGATAAGACTCTCCTTAATCATTATACACAAACGACTTTCCAAATAATCATTTAAATTATATAGATAGTCCATTTTGACTTACACACTACACCAAAATCTACAAATCTACATCTGTAAATTAGAAGAAAGCCATCATATATTACTACACAAAGAAATTTACATGCTTATATTAACATCTACAACTAATCCCTTAACCTTGATGAGTTTTATTACAATCCAGTCTGGTATTTAAGATTTCAAGGAATTAGAGTGGTCGGTTGATTACATAAGGTGATTTCTTTATGTTTACGTCTATACTATATTATTTCTGAAAACTGTAATTATGTTTTTATATTACTCAGCAGGTTGGTATCATTCTCATTTTTTACAATTGAATGTTTAAATTTGTTGATAGCATAGTTATTGTCATCATATTTTATTATACTTAATCTGATCTACACTAATTTCAAAAGACATTATGGCAATGACCTAACCACTTTAGTGGTACTTGTTAAAATAACATCTTTAAAACAATTAAGGGGATGAGTTATAATGTTTTATTTATTGGTTTGGTTTAATTCATAAACAATGGTGTGATGAAAAAAATGAAAATGAAATGAAATTAATCATTTACATAGTAAAAACTAATATGATAATATTTGAAGTAATAATAAACAGTTTATATATATATATATATATATATATATATATATATTTTGTAAGTAATAGTTTTTCTATTCAAATATCAACATAATGTACATAAATGCTTTTATAGCTAGTATTTAGCTTAGATGATCATCAGTGTTCCATGAGTTTATTGGCTTGTCCAAAGGAAAACCCAGCCAATTATCAAAAAGGACATAACAAACTAAGTCTACAAAAGTATAATAGTGTTCAAAAATTGACAAAATTATACTAAAGAGGAAAGGAAAACTAGAGAAAACAACATAGACCATAAGACCACAAAGATCTAGTCTGAAAAAATCAAAGACAGTATCAATAATCCATAATATGAACCTAGGGTGAAGACGGTCAAGATCCCGAAGAGAGCCCACTATCCCGAGTCAATTGTAAAGAGCCTCCATTGGGCTTTACTAGCCAAGAGATCATTGTCAATAACAACTTGTTCTCGCTCTCAAGAGCCTCTAATCTTTGGACAAATTTCCTGTCATCTTGCTCCTTAGGCAACATCCCCTGAGCCACCATGATTTTAGCATGCCAATACATCTCAACAGTACGGTGGAATTTATTATCCCTATTCTTGGAACATCCTAGGTCTGGGATTATTTCCACCACCTGCTTATCCACATTGTCATCCTCTTGGTAAGCCTGAATAAGCTTCACCTCCTCCTCTAAAGACTACATGGCCTCCTTCACAGCAGAGGGGACTGAGTCCTGGTAATGGGTCTCCGTCGCGAGAGTTGCTCTATTTTGCGACCAACCATATGGGACCAAAAATAGAGATTCGAATCCTTCCAGACCTTTTCAGAGAAAGGAACAACAATAACCCAAAATAGAGACCCTTACCCATGTTAAACATTTTCTCCCCACCATCTGTAATAATGAAAGCCAATACGAGGCTGAACATGTCACTGGTAATCATTAAGGGAAGCATACCCATCATTAATTGGAGTTTCCTTTGGCATGAACACATCCACCACCTCTGACGTCGTTTGCGTATCATTCACACTTGAACAGGGAAGAGATTGTGGAGAAGAAGGGCCAGACAGATTCAAATGGATAGGGGAAGCGACGAAGAACGCACGAGGTAAGGATAAATCCTCCACATCGCTCTCAAAATTTGTGCCACCACCGTCTCCCTCATGATCATGGCTCTCCATGCCAGTAGACACCCAATCTTGGTGCTATAGATATATTTTTATCGAGTGATAATATTTATTAAAGTTAAACTTATGAAAAACTCTTTTAAATTCTGCATATTTATAAAGTTGTCTCTTAGTGATTCTGCATATTTATAAAGTTGTCTCTTAGTGATTCTGGCATATTTGGCATTTTCCAAAGGATGGAAAACTTAGCATTCCAATTTAAAAAAATGTATTATGTTTTTCATGTGAGTTTACATATACAATATGTAGTTAACATTAAACATGATATTAATTGGGAAAATCTAACTCTAAACTTTGGCTTTGAATTTACAATGAAAAAAAAATTAATATAAGAATACAAGATTTAAGAAAGAGAAGCATTCATGAGATTAAAAATTAAATGGACTTATCATGATGAAGCTAATGATAAYAGGGAAAACACTAATATGATGAAAATATAATATCCTTATTTTTTTTTTYTTCCTTATCTTAATAATGGCATGAAGCAGACATTTCTCTAGCTTTGAAGGGTAGTAGCAATGCCACAGGATGAAAACATGATGTTACAAGGGAATACTTCCTTTATTTATTCTAATCTTYTATATTCTCCTCTCATATTYTCCCACATTGGTTGAGGCTTGATTTGTGACAATATAAAGAACTCGATATGCCATGATCCTTATGCCAATGAGACATCCACATTAGTGAYGACTCTCCTACTAACATAATGGTTGATTTCTCCCACTCATGCCAATGAGACATCCACATTAGTGATGACTCTCCTACTAACATAATGGTTGATTTCTCCCACTCTTATGTGGAAGAATGACATAATAACAACAATTCACTTACTTGACCTCCCATAGCTCATTCCATAAGGATAATAAGGTTTCACTACCTAATCAACTTCAACGCCAATCATATACMACCACAATAATGTGAAGCTGGAGAAACAATCGTTGAACAAATTTATGGAGGACTTCACAAACAATTATTGAACAACTTTATGGAGGACATGAGTTACCAGATGGCAGAGACTTTGCTGTGGACAAGTTGCTTTTGTAAAACTCATGTATAACTTTGACAAATCCAAATCTGGATTGATTATGTAAAACTCACGGTACAACTTTGACTCCACTTCCTTCACCAAAGATGTGAAGAATGAAAACAACAGAGCTTGAGATTTCAACCATGAATGCCAATAAGTAATGTGAAATTGGAGAAACAATTGTTGAACAACTTTATGGAGGAAACAAGTTACCAAATTACAGAGGCTTTACCCACGAATACTTGCTTCCATTAAACTCACGGTATAACTTGATTCCTTTTTCTTAAAATCCAAATTTGAGTTGATTCAATAAAACCCATAGCACAACTTCATCTCGACTTCCTTAAAACCCAAATCCAAGGGTGTTATGAATGAACATAATAAATCTTGAGATTTCAGCGATGCAAATTTTGATTTGTCTAAAGTAACTTCATCTCAACTTCCTTCAAACCAAGTCCAAGGATGCTAGGAATGGAAACAAAAATATCAGGATTTCAGCCATTAAAATTCCGATTTTCATAAAGAAACCTTGAGGATGTGTGGCAACTCTAACTATCGAAGGAAGAGATAACATGTCTCATCACAATTGCAAACACAATAAACATCTTAATGACCTCGACACATTGATATTTTAGCTAGTAGATAAATTGGTTTGCCCCCATTTACATTTGTTTATTAATTAGTTAATTAATGCATTTTTAGACAAAGAAATATATTGAGTGTAATTTTGAGGAAGGATTACTATTGAAATAATCTCAATCCTTATCCTCTCAAACTTAAAGGTTATAATGACTATTAACATAATAACATAATGGTATTTTTAAAAAATAATAATATCTATAAATATGATACTTAGATATTTGTATGAAGTTACTTTTTCCAAATTATTATTATCAAATATAAAATGCTTTTCAGATTTTAATATTTTTTTTTTAAGGAAAATCTGAAAAACCCCATTTGAACATCTGAAAATCAGTTACTAAAAAAAGTTCATATATATTTATGACAGTTCAGTGCATAGAACTTGGTTTTCAGTTGGAGAGTTGGACATGAGTATGCAGTTAATGGTGAAGTGGTTCAATCACTAAATGCATGTCTCAAGGTTCATCCTTATCAACTCTACTCTTGCTGTAGTTCTTATATATATTTATGACAGTTCAGTGCATAGAACTTGGTTTTCAGTTGGAGAGTTGGACATGAGTATGCAGTTAATGGTGAAGTGGTTCAATCACTAATGCATGTCTCAAGGTTCATCCTTATCAACTCTACTCTTGCTGTAGTTGGTGTCGAAGTTGGCTAGCCATATAGAGTCATAACTATCTCCTGATGTCTAATATCTAGAAAATAGTTTCCAATTTGCAGGGGAAATATTGTATTGCTGCAGATACAGCAAAAGATATGGTACGTAATATGCCAATGATAACATATATTTTGTTTGAACATCACAGTCTGACAGTGCACAAAGAATTTCATGCAATTCCAATGGGAATTTTGAAATGAATAAAGTCATCAATGTAATCTACACTCCAGCCTCCCAATATTTTGTGTAAAGTCTTCCTTGACCTTAATGGTTTGCTATTTTAGGAGCAACCCTTCTACCAGACCAAAAGAGTAAGAGCTTTCAGTCAGGACCTTACTGCCCACCTGAAAGCACCAAACCAACCCAGTAAGACTTTATAGTGAAGACCTTATAGCTGCCCTGAAAGGAGCAGCCCAACCAGGTTACACCTCTCATGCAGGACCTTACCACAATAAAGGATTGACCTTTCAGTCATGATCAACCAAGTAAGGCCGGCCTTTCAATACCCTTCGACGGGTTGACCTTTCGTGAGCTTACCTATAAGTTACGAGAGGTTTGAATCTGATTAGGAGCAAAAGGAAAGCTTGTTATATGATTCAGTGAAATCTGCTAGGTAAAGTAGGAATGCAATGGAAACAGAGGATCACACATAATTTTACAAACTACTTCTTGCCACAGTCAACTCTGTACAGGGTTGGGGTTGAAGTCTAAGAAGGATCTCTGTTTTCACTGCATCCCTCTTGACTTTACCAGTTGTGGTTCTCGGAAATGGCTCCCTCTGTGGAAAGAAGATCCTGGGAACCTTGAACCTGTTAACATAAAGGGGCACTATTCAATAATTTTAAGTGCACATCATAAATATTCTGGCACAATATCACTGTGAAGAAAGGATGGAAAAAAGAACCTACAAGAATCGAGGCTGTCTTAAAACAGCACCCCATATTCGAGCTGGAAAACTCAAAAACTCTCTTCATCCTACCGAAAATTAAGTATAAATATATACTTTTCAAGGCTCATTGCAAAAGCATACCCGGATAGTCCTTGCTGCTTGCAATACAGTTGTAGCAGCCGTGGTGACAATATGTTGTTTGCTTGACTCTGCATTGCCAGGTTCTCGTCTTCCCATTGCCAACTGTTGTGTAGCTGAATACTTGCAGTAACGAGTTCATTCAACCTAGAATCGGGGATTCCAACAACCACAACAGCCGGAATCCCTGGATGGTTCAATAAAATCTTCTCTACCTGGAACAATACAGTGTTACTAAGTGCCACACATGAAATAGCTAAACATTATCTTGGCTGCCTTGGGAAAATTGACTCTAACAAGCTAACTTCATATTCGCATACTTGAAAATTCAGAAATAAAAGGGCCTGAAAAAGCCTTTACCTGATTTTGGAGTGCATTATAATTTGTAAGGTGAGCCTCATGCTATTTTATATATATAATCTAATACTTATATTACTGAAAGTGATGCAATTGTCATCATGCTAAACTATCACATTGAGTGTATTTACCTCAGAAGGATAAATATTTTCTCCACCACTTTTAATCATGTCCTTGGAACGACCGAGAAGCCATAATCTGCCCTCTTTGTCGATCCATCCAGCATCCCCTGTATTCAGCCATCCATTTTCACTAAATGCAGCCGCAGTCGCTTCCTTTTGGCCCCAATACTTTTGCATCACATGAGGACCCTTTGTTAATATATTTCCCACATTATATACCTCATTCTCATACAAAAATGTATTGCCTGGTTCAATCTGAATTTCCACATTAGGGGCTGGCTTTCCCACACAAACTCCTACACTTTGTTCTCTGGAAATATCTTGATTGTCTAATGCCATTGTAAATTTCTGTCTGATTCTAGGCGTGCCTTCTCCGATCATTGGATCATAGGCAACCATAAAAGTCATTGAAGAGCAAGCCTCTGTCATACCTTTATAATCATCAACAAGTTTCCAGAAGGGAAATGAGATCAGACGGCATTATTGCAATATGATGTAGAAATGGATGATAGCATTAGAATGTGGTTACTTGAATGATTGCGACAGAAAGGTTAGCAATCATTTTATTATGTTTCTTTGTGAGCAATGAGCAAGATGGTATACTAACCATAAGCCGAAAAAAATTGAGCTCTTGGGAAAAGTTCAATGGCACTCTTGAGAAGTTGTGGTGATAGGCTTCCTGCTCCATTAAGTATCTTTTTAACAGTTGGAAAACATAGCTCCAATCCTCCGTCTTTGCTTCTATAGCACAAATGCAGGAAAATAATGACACATATGCCACAAAAAACACAAAACAGAATTTTATATTATCAACAAAACCAAATTCAAGAAGAATAACTATATTATGATCATTTGGAATTCAAACAACCGAACAACAAAACACGGGCTACACTACAAGAGTATAAGTAAGCATTGTAGATTCGATGTGAATACGAATTCTTGCACAACTTTTCCAAAGGTCTTGAGACGTTAGATGGACTGTAGTGTCAAAGCTTGTTGCCCCAGCTATATGAATTGCTAATGCCACCATAATACTGATTTCGTAGACTTCCTAAAGTGGCTTATGGCATTTTTGATTCCAAATTATTCTTCCTCATCAACTTGTTTCATATCATCAAGGATCCTTATCCATTGAAGTCCACAATCCCTTGATTTCTCAAATTTGCATATGCTTATAAAGCTTCTACTGAATTGCCATTTGTTATGCTTTGTTCGGCAAAAAATAAAGGCTGGATTGCTTTATTTAGTACTTCAACAACAAAGGCCAAATATTCGTCCATCTTAAAAGGCTTTTCTTCCAAAGAAAATCTCGGGGAGGGTGGGGGGTGTATTCTGTGGGGAACCCAAGGGATTTTTCTCTACATTTTTGGATGGCGTCTCTAGTAAGCCTGTCAACCATTGGTGACAACTGGTTGAGCTAACTCCTTGAGTTCTTAAAAGGTTTTATCCTTCCTATCAGTACAAAGATTTACAAGGAACACACCAGATTAAGCACCTTAACTATCTGTAAAAATCTTAAGCTTGCTATGATATTATATAGACAAAACTGTATAAACATGATTGAAATTTGCATTTAGAGAAATTAATGCAAGATTTTGTAACCATTTAATAACTACATAAAGAATTGAAACTTGATATCATATCTAAATGTGTATGCTAAATGTATTGCTTTAGTTTTTATGATGCAAATTCTTGCAGCCAGGAGAGGCCATCTAAGGGTCATTGCAGATCCCAGTTTGGCAATCCAAGGAGATAATCAACTGACCATGAGCAATGGATGTCGATTCAGCTTTGTAGACCTAGGCAGATGGTCTGTAGTAAATAGAAATTTCACCTAGAAACAAAGATGTGGTGATGCTGATTCCCATCTCATATGAAAGAATGCTTGATTGGCACGAGAAGGATGAAAAACAAAGTAGATTCAAGAAGGTGGGAGGCATGAGAAATCAGATGGCTGGTGCCACAATTTTAATGAAACAGTTTCAATTAATTAAAACAAACTTATTGAGGTCTTGAAGGATTGAAAGGTTCCATGTAATAGCAAATTATAGGAGACCTTGACTTGATTCTGTACTGACCTAAATTTGATCACATGAATCTAATTACAAATTTAAGGGGATCTTGACCTAATTCAGTACTGGCATTTGTTAAACTTAAGGGGAAGCCAGTGTACACTAGGCTGCATCATACTTCCTGATTAATATGGCTGTTGAATGGTTTGGGTTTCAAATTCGGGCAATTTTCGTGCCAAATGGAAAGGCTGTGTCAACCCCCTCTTGAGTAGAAAAAACCTTTGTTTGGGATTCCATGGAGGAGGGCTGCAAAAATGTAATGCATACGGGACCAAGACGACTTGTTCAAAGCCAGCTGGGCCATTTTGAGATGATAAGATGGTCGTGCCAGGATATAGATACAGGCAGGAGAGTTGGGTGCCCCTGAAAAAGATGTCTTAGCTGCATAGGCCCTTTGCAGCCCACCTTGCTTCCTGGGATATCTTGATGGTAGTAGGGTTAGGGGTCTTGTAACAATGGTATTTCATGGTCTACAGAATGCGTTCTCTAGTAATTGTAGCTTTCTAGGGTTTATTCAGCTTGTCTCTACAGCTACGTTTGATATGTGATCATTGATGCGATATACCATTTAATGGAGTTTATATCAATCATATTGGCTTGGATAGTAAAAGGTTGGCTTTGAATGAGATATTGAAACCATTTGGGGTTGTTGCGCACTCTTATCCTATTTACAATCCTTGCCAATACAGAAATGGTTGTGTGAATGGTACACACTTTGTATTGCACATGCCTTTTGTCTATTTGTTACGAATTGTCAATTTTTCTATGTATTTCAATTTTCCAGTACATGGCTTTAACTAGGTATGTGAATATTAAGGTACCTTGAGTGGTTGCAGTATGTAACTATATCAGCCAGCATAGTTGGTACCGTGATCATTGCTGTTACGGAGTGTTTATGTATTGCATTCATAGTAGAAGCCGCTTCAAACTTGGGTATAAAGACATGGCATCCTCCTGCCATTACAAGGGCCAATGCTGAAGAGATTCCCCCAATATGGCAGAGTGGAGATGTGTGGAGATAAACCTGCCAAGCATGACAACATCGATGAATATGGGAATTCTTTGAATTGTTTTTTAGTTTCAACTTGGACATGAACTTGTTAGGTTACTCCATGTAGTTCTCATCTCTAGCCCCTCTACTTTCTAGTATGGATAGATTTTCTCCTTCACTAACATGGAAAGCTTTGTGAGAAGCCTAGTAGCAGTCACAGGTTAAAGAATTACTTCTAATTTTCTCATTTCAAGTACGAATGCGTAAGGATCTTACATCATTGCTGTTGTAGCCAATTAGGGCAATTTTGGTGAGTGATTGAACGATAAGTGCACTATGGCTAAGGGCTACTCCCTTTGGCTTCCCAGTGGTACCTAGACAATACAAGTTAGAGGGTTATACTAAGCAAATAGAGGAGGCAGACCACAATAGTATGGCGCTAAAAGAGGGGCATGTTAATATACCTGATGTGAAACAAATCAACGCAGTTGAATCGGGTGCCCAGCGAAAATCCAACTCCTCAAACCTTCCTGCATATTGTCCAACAGACTCTGCAGTGATCACTAAAAAAATAAAAATCCAAAAATCAGTACAATTTAAAATTGTCAATGTACTATGCCATCAATGGAATATACCATATGATTAATCCAAACAAAATCAATGAAATAATTTTCACAAAACTGAATATTCATCTTAAAGTACTTAATTATCCTCCCACCATTGGAAAAATGCGATTGAAGAAGAATTAGCAATCGACTAATTATAAGGCTCATGCCAACAGAGAAGATGACATAATTTGACTTTTATTTTGAATTGGACAGACTCAAGGTTCAAACATCTGTTAACATTCCATTTTCCAGGGTGCACATAGACTACTTAAAGCCTTTTATAGAGCTCTAGTAGCCCGAGTGACCCGGGAAGTTCTCCAATTGCCCTATATCTGTTTTTTATTAGAGGACACCCAGATGGGCAATAACCACTTGGGCCCTCATCTTGGTCAGCTAAAAATCAAAATTAGACAACCTAAACTGTAAAGACTAGTCTAGTTGCAAAGCATTGGTGATTTGCTATCCATTTTGTGTAATTTTTTGCATCTCGATATAATCAAAATGTGCAAATTAATCCAGAGTCCAGACCTACATTGGGTGTTCATACAGTCCACTTTTGTTCCCAGGAAGACATGATAGCGCAGACTTGGAATTCTGTTCATAAAGCCATTGGACCAAGCCAGACAGAAGTTGTCCATAACCAACATGACAGCATTTACTTGCCCAACTGCCAAACATGCCTCTTCAAAGCTCTGACATTAGATATATAACCATCAGTAAGTGGAGGCACTGAAGAATTGCTTATATAACACCAAGTACATATTCTTACTGGGTTTTCACATAAAGTTTTGCATTGACTGACAAACATTTATACAAATTGAACAGAGAACCTTACCCAACGGTAGTTCAAGGGAGCAGCTATACATCCAGCACAGCTGATAGCCAGCAACCACTCCAAATATAAATCACTGGCAGAAGGCAATAATAATTTCAGAATCAACCCAAGGAGGATTATAAGCTTCAATTGACTAACAGACATAGCAATTCAATTCAATGCTATATGTACAATTTCAAATTCAACAAACCTGTTCAGTGCAGCAATGGCTACAACGTCCCCTTCCTTCAGACCCAACTGCACCAATCCATTTGTGCGGGCTGCAACTCTGTCTAGGAATTGCAGGCCAGTTTTATGTGCAGTGCCACATATTGTTACAGGAAGACATGCACGTACCGCTGCTATTAAGCTTAGAGAATGACCCACATGGCTTCTTCCACGACCCATTGAGACACCAACTGTGAACTATTCTGAATCGCATTTCACTACTTTGGTCCGTTGACCATATTTGATATCCCCTCTCATAGCTTCAAGAATCCATTGAATTTTTTTTTGTGTGTCCTGTTTTGTAATCTTATTGTCGTCCAATCATCTTTAGTGAGCATTATCGTTATCTTGAGTGTGAGAAATAAGTCAGATATTGTAAATATTAGTTAAGATTTAAATATAGTTTTATAAACGGAATCGTCCAGTCGTCCGTTAAATAAGCCATGGAAATAGCATTCTGCTCTGTGCACGAGGTTCAGGAGCAAGGTTCGCTAAGCATGTGCCATTCTTAAACTAAATAGTCTCTCTATATCTCTTAATTTTTAAAATATTTGATAGCGTGTATTTATTTGTCACTGTATTTCATAAATAAATAATAGAAAATATAAAAAAAAGAGTTTTAGAAAATTAATTAAACATAGAATTACATAGTTATTTTATTATTATTTATTTATTATAATGAATGTTTATGTTTATATTTATTTATGGTCCTTCCACGTAAAGATATCCTTTCTACTTAATCTCAAGATCTAAAATCTAGGATTTCAATAGCATAATTACCTTTTCCTTCTAACTCCAACTACGATGAAAAGTTAATTCCTAGTGAAATTTATTATTGACATCTATTATTATTGGGGAGAAATCTCATATTAACAATCTAATAACGTAATTTTAAGCAAACTAAATGCTTTTTAGGATTAATTTGTATTTATCTTAACTCCTATTTAAGGTCGAGAGGGATTAAATTTTTAGAAATGTAAACTTTTTTAAAGTGTAAAATGTTTGTATCTTTGGATATTCTCGATGCTTGATAAATCCCGAGTTAAGATGGATCGTGTCACACCCAATTTGTATATCATCAAAATTATGTATAATATGTATGTATATGTGTAAGATTATATTAAATTTATTTAGTTACCTTAATTTGTTGAGACCATTCAAATCTTTAACTCTAGATATTGCACTAAATGTTATATCCTATCTCTCTTGCTTCTCAATATTAATAGTACCTTTCTCCAACGTAAATCCTTGTGACTTAATTCTAGATATTGCAGTAAATGTCATACCCTATCTCTCTTGCTTCCCAATATTAATAGTACCTTTATGGATTGTTAAACCTTAAGCAACTTTCAAAGGAAGCTAGTTTTTGTTACCTCTTTCAATAGGTGTAATAGGATGCTAGTTTTTATATTTCTACTACAATGAATCATTTTTCATTGTACTATAACTGAAATCAATGTACAATAATACTTTTCGTTATTGAAATCATTTCAACTAATTGATTGCTCTAAACGAATTTTCATTGTATCATTAATAAAATTAATGTACCTTATTCTTTTGCATTAGGTTATCACTGAAATCAATGCAACTACTTTATTTCTCTAAATGAGTTTTCACTATATCATTGTTAACATCAATTTCCACTATATGATCACTAAAATCAATGCACTTTATTGTTTTCCATGAGGTCATTAGTGAAACCATTGCAACTACTTGATTGCTTTAAATGATTTTTCATTGTATTATCACTAAAATAAATATATCATTTAATATTTCTTTATATCATTGTTGAAATCAATGCAAATATTAGTTATATCATTGTTGAAATCATTGCAACTATGTGACTACTTTACATCATTTTTCATTGTATCATCACTTAAATCAATACACATTATCATTTTGCAATATATTATTGTTGAAATCAATGCAACT